>OY987242.1:25427229-25629528 GCA_963920765.1 Ulota crispa
GGTTTTATTAATCTTCAAAGTTTTGTAAAGACCCAAATCTGGTCGCTTTGGCATTTAGGGGCTAACCTATAAACCTTGAAAGTTTTTGTTTAGCAAAAGAGCTAAATGTAAAATATTCATAGTCTACAGTCCAATGGTTACATCAAAAGGAACAAAAGGTAAGCGGCAAAACCACGTATTAACCCTTAAACAATCGAAAGGCCCTTTGCGACCAGTATAATACAGGGTGCTTTTCTTGTATTTGGAATGGATCCACACCTTTACTACATTTGAGGCCAACAAAGAAGTTGAAGAATAGATCAATGCGGTTCTAGTGAGCTACTTGAGATCCCAAATTAAAATTTCGTATTGGTAGCAAATGACAATTATACGTCAGCGTACATATCATGTCCTATGGTTGTTTAAGGGTTAATAAGCATGTTATGGGACACCATTGTTTGCGTCCAGCCTAAGGTAGATTTTCATGTTTGGAAAGACAAATAGAGGAATGGTATTGCCGCATTGAAGTGTGACCTTATTGGAAAAAAACAAATTGACAAACTTAGTTGGCATGATTAAAGCATAAACTAGGGGTTAACCTTTAAAGGACCATACACCGTTTTATTTTGTCAACATAGAAATTTTGGGCATCTTAATTTGAACAAATATTGGCATAAATTCTTTGAATTACTAATAGAACTTGTGTAAAAAGTACCTTTTTGGCATTCTAATTTTCAAAAGCACTAAACTTATGGTAATAAGCTAAAATAGAATATGTATTTACTTTTCCATATGAGGCAATTTGGACAATCATAAAAAAGATTCAATTAGTTTAAAAATTTGCATACACACTCTCAATGCCAGGGTTTTTTTTATGTATTTGTCAAGGTAGAGCAACCTGCACCGTGGACCTCTCGCAAGTAAGGAAAAATAGCCTATAGTTGGAAAGAATGAACAAGGTGTGCTTGTTCATCCAATATATCTAATATATATAAAAGAATCATGTGGGATGTTTTGGATGAAAAGTAAAATAAAGTAAAGTAACACTAAAGTATGACAAATCATTGGAAGTTACACCACTCACTACAAGTTATACCACAACACTCTATTTTATCCACATACAACACTATCTATTATTTGCTTCTCCAAAAGTTAACAACAGGTCACCAGCAATTGCACAACAACTTTCTCTCGGCCAAAAGGAGGCATAAGGATAGGGGGATGGGGATAAGAGGCACAAAGATAGGAGGCATAAGAATAGAGGGCACGGGGATAGGAGGGCACATGGATAGGGGGCACATGCAGAGATAGGAGGACACATGCAGGGATATGGGGACACGAAGATATGGGGACATGGGGATATAAAGCACGGGAATACGTAATTATGGAGATAGGGGGGCATGGAGATAGGGGGTATGGAGATAAGGGCACAGGGATAGAGTGCATGGGGCATAGGGGGCACAAGGCATATGGGGCACGGGGCATATGGGGCACATGGATAGGGGGTATAGGGATATGGGACATAGGGATAGGGGGCATGGGGATAGGAGGCATGGGGATAGGGGGCATGGGGATAGGGAGGTACAAGAATAGGGGGCACCGTAAGGATATGAGGCATGAGGATAGGAGGGCACGGGGATAAGATTGCTATTGCACAATTTTTTTATCACAAGGATGTTTTTGTTGCCTCCGTTGGTACAATAGGTACGTAAACTAGTTTGCTAATATAATCTACTTTCATCCAAAAACTAGAGAATCTGGTGTTTGAGGAATGAGGGACTTGGCAAATTCATCCCCTTTTTTCTGAAAATTCTTAGTGTATTGGGAGCCAGTGACTATTTCAGGTAAGATTTTGGCAAAAATTTGCCCAGAAAAAGAACCGTGCTCAAAGCACCCATGTAACATATTTCAAAGAGTTACAATGTCAACAAAGACATGAAACACAATTATGAGCTTTTTTTAACCCCTAAAGGACCAAGCTCTTTTTTTCTATGAAAATCACTAATAACTGCCACTTTTGAAGGAATGAGTAGAAATGTAGGATAAAAAGCTTTTATTCAAAATCCAATTGTAAGATCTTGCCCTAGACTATGGGAGGCACTTGTGGGAAATTTGTTTTTAGCTCATTCTAGATGTAGATGAGTCAGATATTTACATCTAAAGTGAAAAAAAAAAAAAAAAAAAAATCCGTACTACCCAAAATTTACAAAAGCCTTTGACCTCTCCTATATCAAAAAAATTGCTCTACGCAAAGTTGAGGTCTATTTTTTTCCATGTAGAAGACCAAATTAGGTAAGTGTCTGAGAATTTTCAAATGAGTTGGAGGTGTGAATCATACTTTGTAAAATCCTCCAATGTTGTAAGGTCATGAAATTTGCATGTATTGTACACTAGGAAAAATTGAAGATTTATGTAAAATTCAGATATCTGAATTACTTGAATCCAAATGGTAAAAATCAAGGAATCTTAGTCTACTACAACTTGGGAGAAAAAGAGTCAAGAAACAAATACACAAAGAGCTCAAGAATGTAAAGCACCAGAGTTAACAAGGCGCAAAAGGAATGGAGGTTTGGGAGTCCCATACCTACTCGCAAACTAAAACTTCTTATAACTTTCTTCTCATCAATAAAAAATGAATGATTGAAAGCTTCCCACATATATATAAATCTAAAGAACTAATTTTGGATTTTTTTTATTATTTTTAAATGAATTTTTTTTTAAAGTTTTTGGGCTCCCTGCCCTCCTTTGTTTTTCAGAAATTCATACATTACTTCTTCAATAAATGTATGAATGAAGAAAAATTTAAGTGCCCACACATATCTTTGAATTGCCCACCTTTAATAAAAGTTTCAAAAAATCACACAAAGTAGTTTAGCCATAGGTACATGCCCAAAATCCCATTTATCCCCTGAGGGGACAATAGTTCTTTAGGGGTTAATTGGTGCAAAAGCCACCCCAAATTAGAGTTGCCCAGAATTTGAATGCTTTCACATAAACAAAACAAAAAAGAATCACTTTAGACCCTAAAATTTCACAATTTGAGCGGTAAATATCTTTCATCTTTTTACTATATCATAATGCAGAAGTCTACTACTAAATCCTAAAAGAAATTGTACCAAGATATCATTTTCAATTTTTTTTGTCTTTCTATCAAAACAACCCATTCTAAGTGATTTTTGGTGAAACGTAGTCAAAGAACTTTAGGGGTTAATTGAATAAAATTGCAGTACTCCAATGAATTGATTGACTCCAATCTAGAGCTCGGTTGTATAAGCTTTATAATCAAGAATAAGTGTTTCATTGTTCCATACTTTTGTATTTGTAAACAAGATTTTTTTTTTTTTTCATTGGGAGAACACCTCAAAATGCATACAAAAGTAAAGAAAAAATAAACAATAGCACCCTGTTTCCAAATTCATCCATAAATCGACCGAGTTTTACTGACTTTTATCCCAGGATTTGGCAAATTTATCCTCTTTTTTTTTTTTACTTTTTTGTTGTTGTTGTTAAGGTAGCAAGTTTCAGATCAAGTAAGATTTTGGACAGAAAATGCTCAAAAAAACCCCTACTTGTACACACAAAAATACAATGCTAAATAGGTGCTTGAAATAATACTTGGCAATGAAATCACAAAAGTAGATCTTCTGATTGTGAGATTTGTTCAACCATTTGGCAACTAGTAATTTTTAGTGCATTTTGCCTATTGTGCTTTAATGCAGTATCTAACAAGAAGCAAGTTTTTTTGGGTTTCCTCAAAACTAGTGGCCTAAGTTATGATTATTTATAGTGCATTTTTTTGTCTTGACAATATCCATGCAACCAAGTTGCTTTTTATTTTAGATTGTCTAGGTTTTTTTGCCAAGGAGATTACTAAAGAACACAAATTGAATGGTAACAAAATTATCAAATTTTGACTTGTTTTGAGCTAGAGGATGTCGTTTAGACACAAAGGAGCATGAAACCAAAAAATTAAATCTCCACTTCTCAACAAGTCAGATTCTAGCTTTTAAGGAACAAAACTGATTTGTACTTTGTAATCTTTTTGGCCATATTTGTTATTCATCTTGTAAGAAATTCTCAACATCATAATTTTTTTGGATGAAAAAGTGCTCATTTTATGTTTGAATACCATATTAAACTCCTTTTGAATTATCCAAATTCCACAAGAAGCAATCTAAAAACTGCTTTGGTTTGCAAGAAAATAGAAGATATTTGCAAGACATTGAAAGGTACGTGCAAATATTGGAGAAATCTCCAAAATTTCAAGGGCATGAAACTAATCAAATTAATAGTTCGTAGGTAGTTGAAGAAGTCATTTGTTATGAAATTTAGGAATTTTGCACTTGGGCTTACAATCATACACTTGGGCTAAGAATCATGCATTTGAGCCCTTGAATGTTTGAAATGATCAAAAATGACAGTTCCAAAGTTTCAAAACTACAAATCTCAAAACAACATTTCTACAACGTGAAGGAACAACAAAATTGCCACTTTTTTCAAATATAAAGGATGGCAACCTTCAAAATCATTGTGTGAAATAAGCAAATCTAACACCCTTAGAAGTGCAATTTTACCAACTTTTCAATGAAATATTTATAAAAGCATTTGGTGAGGAAAGAACAAAAACATAAATAAAAAAACAGAGGTTAAGAGGTGGTCTAAGGTTCAAGAGGTGTAAGTAGGTAGAAGGTTAGGGTTTGCGTTTAGAGTTTAATTATCACACCTTTGCTTGTCTTTAATACATGCACACATTTCTGATTCATTCAAAAAAATCAAATGTAAAACATTTTGAAAAGAATACAAGACTTTGTGTGGCCAATCAAGTAGAGAAGAGTCTTTGATGATGGTTGTAATTAACCTTGTACATTTTGAGATAAAAACATTCAAAATTTTGAAATTCATCAATATAAAGGTGAGTGTTCTACCATCTTTAAAAAATTGCACTTATAACTTTGAGTTTTTATTAATGAGGTGTATGATCTAATTAGAAGAATTAAAACAAATATGTTCTATCCCCACCCAATTCCATGGATTCAAAGGTGTGAATGATAAATACAAAAAGAAAGGGGATGAGGCATATGCCGAACGCTCTTTACATTAATTTTATGCAAATCAAATTAAAGATTTGAGGCAAAATGGCTAGGGGAAATGAGGGATCTGAGAGATATTTTCACACTAACTTTTGATGAAATTGAAACTAAATGCCAAAGGGAGGAAGTTGAGACATTCCACATGTATCCTTGTGGAAGTTAAATTACAGGCAACTACACTAATAATGATGTTTAGTGTTATGGTATTTCTAGTGTTATTTACCCTACCATTAAATTCATTCTAATTTTCATTTAATGACAACTAATGTTCCATGTCAACAACAACTGTGAATGTTGAATACTATTTTAGTGCAAGCTAAACTATTATGATACCAATTTAGAATATTAGGTGAAATTTAGTTGACAAGTAGTGCTTGTATTGATACATAGTGTTGATAATAGTAATAGTATTGTTGACACTTAGTGTTTATAGTTTGTAATTAGTATTGCCAACATTAAATATCATTGTTCATGTAGTTCTCTCAATGGATTTTTGCCAAAAAAAAAAAAACTTCCACTTTCCCATCATTGAACAACCCTCAATAATTGAATCTTGTTCCATCAACATAACATTGTTTACCAAAGCTCGGGAATGGCATTGGCTAGAGGGATCCTCATATTGAGGGAGGAAAAAGGAACCCCCCAGTGTTATGAATCATACTCAAGTGCAAATAATTTAAAAGTATATACCACATAATAACATCAACAAAGATCAAGAATTTCTTTATAAAATATACAACCATGGCCCCATGTCCTTTGCATGTTTTTCACCTCTTCCAACAAAATGGGCTCCATGTTGAGGTTAGTAAATCATGCAATTTTCAAAAGGAAAACTTGTTTAAAGTAGGAATGTTAAGAAAATTGACGTGATAGACTATATTGAAGCATAGTGGTCCCATATGATTTTCTTAAATTATTTAATCATCTATAATTACTGCTAGTTGTGATAAAATTTCAATTCTTTTAATGTGCTATTCACTTTTAGCGACAAAAGAAATGCTAGGTGTAGTAAAGGATTGATATAGTACATATGGTATTGGACATGCAAAATAAGGGGAACAAGCTTTCACTCTTTTAGAGGATTAGCTGCTAGATGGAGATCTTAACACCAAGTAAGAAAATTAACACGTTTTGCATCATGACAAACTACAATGCTTAACATTGGGGTTGTTTTAGGCCTAAAGCACATAGAGTTGAAATCGATCGTGTGTTCATCGAAATCATTGGCTACCCCTTCATTTGTAAATAATTTTTGCATTGCCATTTTCTTTATAACACTATAAAACGACTTGGATTTGGACAGTTTTGGGTTAAACATTAGAAAGTAAATATTCTAATAGTTGAAGGGTGTGTACTATAAGAAATTGTGTCTTAATTGACAAGTCCAAATTGACTGAATGTGTCAAAATGATAAAAAGATTGTCAGATTGGACAATTTCCGTAGGTTTAGCCATGTTGATTTGGACATATTTTTGTCATTTTGGACAATTTCCCTTGTAGAACTAGCAAAATAATTCTCAAATTTCAAAACATTTTTGTCATAGATTTTCTTTTATAGAAATTGTTATCTATACCACAAGTGAAGGAATGACATAAATCCTTCATTTGAATGTGCGTCATTTCACTTTTCAAAGTTACAAAACCAATTTAACGCCTCTTTGAAACCATGAATTTACTCATGTAGGGCAAACTTCCATGCTAATCTCATGGGGGCAAATTATGCAATATGAGAACATTCCTCTCCTAGCAAGCTTGGCCTTGTCCATATGAGGTACCATTGTTGCTACTAATCCTTAAATTATCAATAACGAGGAGCCAGCAACATGCACAAATATGATATTTTTTGCATAGAACTTGGGTGCCCATATGACAACATCAAAGTTTGAGATTTTGCATACATTTGGTAGATGGTATATTGATTCTAGAATGCATATATCACAAAGACCAAAAACACAATTAATCCTTTGCAAGGAAAGTTTTTGGATTTTTTAGAGATACAAAGAGAATATTTGCTACCAATAAGAAGTCTTAATTTGGGAATTCAAATTGCTCACTTGCACCGCAACGATCTATATTCCAACTTCATTATTAATATCAAATGTAATAAAAGAGATAGATTGTTTCCGATACAAGAAAGACACCTTCCAATATACAAGAAAGATACCTTCCAATATACTTGCCACGAAGAATTTTTCAAACTTTGAAAGGTTGAATCAAAGTCAACCCTCTGGAACAATACAATTCGAATTTTGCACAGATATATACTCACAATTATTTGTGTTGTATGATTGAACAACATGCATATACCAAGTGGTGGAACAAAAGTATGAGCATTTACAAGTGCACCCATCCCTCACCACTGCCAAGTGCCAATTGGCCATATTGCCGTCTGTGCAATTAATGCTCTGAGAAAAGGATTTCTGATAAAAAGCTGCAAGTCACCAGTCACCACCGGTAAGGTTTACAAACGTGCAGTACTAGGGTGCAATACTAGGGTCATCACAGTCTACAAAATGAAGACAGACTGTACACCCACCTTAGCCTCTTTCCAATACAAGTAGACTGCATTAAATGCTGGAGTATTTTGCATTTATAGAATGTGCTGGCACTTTTACTCTTGGAACCTGGTCATAAATCAGATTTAATGGAAAAGAAGTGTAACCTAAAACTGCGATTCTATCCAGCATGAGTAAATTTCAAACCATGCTATTATACTGTACTCACATTAGGGTTTCGAAGAACTCTTCTACACTAGATAGTACACTTTGGTTGCCCACACTGATTTCTAGACAGTTTACTGATACTTCGATAATTTTTCTAAGCGACCAAGTAGTGAGTCAAAATATAACTTTCTAGGGTAATACAACCCAATTGGTAAGATAACCTCAAAGCATTATTTAGTGTAGATTTCTAGGTTATCTTTAAATACAAAGTGAAATGCAGTGAGCTGTAACTAGAAATGATAGAAGCTCAACCTTAAAAGCAAAAGAGTCAGTCGCTTTTGTATTTACAAGCCTCTAAACCTATATAGATACATATCACATTCGAAAACTCTCACCTACTAAAGTCGAGAAATATACCTCATATCTGTACCAGAGAAATATACCTTATATCTGTCCCCAGAGAAATGTACCTCATTTCTGTCCCCACAGAAATGTACCTCATTTCTGTCCCCATTCGTTTGTCAAGCAGTTTTGGTATATTTGAATATTAAAAATGCAGGATAAAAAACAACATAAGAAACTGAACAGATGCCGCTAGAAACCATAAACATGATAAAACCTTCTCAAACCATCGAGTGCACATCCTTATTAACACCATTGATCCTCACTGCAGGTATATTATTTCACAATTACCATCAGACAACTCTACCAAATCCAATCCAACACATCTCCAAGCTCCCCTGTCTCATCGCAAACTACTAGCCTCACCACTGATAAAACGTTTAAACCAAGTTACACAAAATACTCCTTTCTCAAAGCAAGTTTTTAAACTACGACAAACACAGCAAGTCCTAACTAGAACTCTCTTGATTCTTAAGATTCCAAAACCTAATCAGAAAAAGAAAAGTGAGAAAAGAGAGATAGAAACAGCAATTCGTAAGTAACAGCCGCAAACCTGGATGTTTTTTTTTTCCTTTTTTTTTACTTTACAACACAGACTGTTCTAAAATACACAGGGTTTCTCATGGTTCGTACCCCCTGATAGCAGCTGACTGAATACATCTAGGCACATTCTGCAAGTCGAAGAGCCTTGGAGCACAGAACGACAAGAAACAAACAACAGATACACACACACTCATATGTATGTAAATATATATAACGTAGTCTCTATGCTTGCTCTGGCTGGCTGAATGACTTCCAAGGAAAGACCAAGGCTTCCATCAGACTTCATTACGGGTGCTTGACTGGAGCAGCAGTCTGCACATTGTTCCCGATAAAGAGTAGTACTAGTTTCTCCTCAAAAAACATAAGCCAAAAAAAGAGGAGTATGGGAGGGAGAGAGAAATCCTACGCCCCTACGAAAGAGAGACCATGTACAAGCTAACACCTTACTCTCCAGAGGGACACGTATACCTTTTCGAGTACTATTCACATAAAAAGTCTTAGTAGTAACATCTACGAATGAGTCACCCCATCCATGATGTTGTGGCATATGGCAAACCTCCCATCCATTTATGCCTCTTCTGAGTCTCCCATCCATGATGCTGATGATGGTGCATAAGATCACTTGTGCTTGGAATCTGCCATACTTGGTCATTCGAAACTCACAGTTGGGCGTTCCTTCTTTGGAGACTCGACAGGTGCTTGAGTTTGGTGAAGCATGGACCACATCACATGCACATCTTCATAGCCGCATGAGATTACATCATTGTATAGCTTCCCCATGCCACTTCCTGCAAGCCATGCAAAACACCGAACAAAACATCAGTAAACTACATATTCTCTCTATCCTTCAGTTTGACTGTAAAACGCAAGTCCCACCATGACGAATACAACTTCACTAACCTGAACATACCACGGCATCACAGTCTCTCTTCAAGTAACATCCAAGGCTAAGCAATTCTCACAAACCTTATAAAACCTCAACACAAAACTAGAGCCTTAATACATGCCAGTCATAAAAACAACTAAGAGAACATACCATGATATCAGTCATGAAAACAGCGAAGAGAACACACCATGACATCACAGTCATGAAAACAGCTAAGAGAACGTACCATGACATCACAGTCACTCTTCAACTGACATCCCAAGCTAAGCAATTCTCACAAACATTCTAAAACCTCAACACAAAGCTAAAGCCTTGGTACATGCCAGTCATGAAAACAGCGAAGAGAACATACAATGCCATCACAGTCACTCTTCAACTATCACAAGCTAAATAATTCTCACTTATATTCTAGACCTCAACACAAAGCTAAAGCCATAACGCATGCCAGTCATGACAACAGCAAAGAGACTAAAACTGATCAGTAATTTACAACATCGATTCTACAGAGGGCACAAATTCAAAGGATATTACTATACACATAATTTCCTTATATCTACCAAACAAGAAATGAAAGAGTAACATACGGGACAAGAATCTTTCATGTACACCAAGAAAAAGCTTTTAACTCACATAATTATTCATCAGAAGATTATAATTGACACACTGTATACACAACTCGATCATAAACTCTGACCTCAAACATTCCTATCACAGATACACAAACTGTGTATTGCACAAGAAACTTGTATGCCAAATGTTCATTTTCAGTATACTCACCACCAAATCGTCGATATCTAAAGCTTTTATTCCTTAGTCTCGAGATCGCGAACTCGACAGAAGGGAACTAGTAGAGTTACTAAGCCAGGCTTTCAACATCATTCTATTCGAATTAACCTCCCTCTGGACTCCAAAAAAACCTCAAAGCAGATGATATTAATGAATTACAACGAGAGAACACATGGAGGAAACAGAGCTCGGAAGTTTGCAGAGGAGATAGGCCTCTAGAGGTGTCCAAGGGTTAGTAGCTTTTTTAATAATTCGAAAGTGCTCTACACGAAGTCAGCAGGAAGCGACGAGGTTCTAGAAATATTACAGAACTTGCTGGCAGACTTCTGCGTAGTGTTGCTCTATTCAATCGAGAGCTTGTTTCTTTAACTTGGTGACTTACCACGCTTGCTCTTGCGAGGACGAAGCTTTGCGAAAATAGCTTTCCACACCCTTCGAAAAGGGGTGGATACCTTGCGTAGCCACCTCATATTCAGTTTACTGTGTCGTCGACGACGAATCGTCACGGCTTCCCGTGTCTCTGCCAGTTCTCCTCACGAATCTCAACTGCGAGTAGTCTGTAGTAGTCGAAAAACGACTACATGAGGAGAGTGGAGCGCACGGGTGTCATGAGTCTCAATCCTGAGCTTCTTCCCGTCTACACACAACAATTCACAAACAAAACTCGTCACCAAAACTACTCACTCATCACCACGAATACTACTATTTTCTTTTTCCATCTCCACCTAGATAATCCTAATCCAATCTCGAAAACACGATCTAACACATCACGTAAAAACCTTGCACCATTAGTTATACAAATAAAACGCGCAATTCCAATACGCATGCAAAACAAAGCCAAAACGGCTACGAAATCTCAAATCTTTCACCAATTCTCGTCCGTAACACCGAATCGGTAAAACGCGTAAAACTCAAAACAAACCTGTGTTAACATACGCACGAAAGCAAACGAGAAAGTAGAGTTAAACTAAAATACACATACAATAACGATAAGAGTGCAAGAGTGCACACTACTACTTCTAATCTGACTCACGCTCGCGTCGGGAAGTGGAGAAATGCGGGCAGGCGGGCCACCTACACAAACCTGGTGCATTATACAAGCAAAACCGATGACGACGACGAGCGGCCAGCCTCCAAATGGAAACGAGAAAACAATTGCTCTGGCTCGCCGTGCCCGTGGCCAGGGAGCGAGCAAGAGGGCAAGAGAGAGAGCGAGTAACGAGAGATCTTGTGCATGCGTTAGTTATGGAGGTGGAGGGCCTAGCGAGAGAGGCGATCGTTGTCGAGGAGCAGCAGGAGCAAGCTCAAGCGGAGCAAGGGACCCGCCATAGCCACAAACAACGCAAAGCCATCTGTCCTTCTCCTTCTCGGCTCCCTTTCTTTCCTTTCTTTTTGCCTTCCTTTCCTTTTTCTGCTTCACTTTGCCTTTTTGGCACTGCTTTTTGGAGTTGTTATTTTGCGAAGCTTTTGTGCTTGGCTTTGCTTGCTTGAGGGTGACGAGACTATTTCCTTTCCTTTCTCTGCTTTGCTTTGCCTTTTTGGAGTTGCTTTTTTGCGAAGCTCTTGGGCTTGGCTTTGCTTGCTTGCTTGCTTGAGGGTGACGAGACTACTGTGTGTGGACAGTGCTGTACTTTGCTGTAGCTCCTCCTCCCGGTATTCCATGCTCTTTTATTAAAATTCCTTGCTATATTCTTTTATGAAGTTCAGGGGGGTACCTGTATTGATATTATTATATTTGGGGATTTGGTATTTTTACTGATTACTTGGGGGTAAGGTCGTTCAATAATTCTCTTTGCCTTGTCACTCATTGAGTGTGGCCCATGTCCACGCCCCTTTCCTTTTCGTTGGCTTTGCCTTTGCCTTTGCTTGCCCCTTCGGCCCCTCCCCGCGCCCCTTGCTTTGTGCAATTGCTTCAGGAGTGCCCACGTATCACTGCACGTCATTGTTTGAAATCCAATCTTTTTCCGTCAGTATTTTGTTCCCATGTCAAGACAAAATGGTAACATTGGTACGCAAGAGGGTAATATTGGAACTCAGAAATGGTAAGAATGGAACACAGAATGGTAATATTGAATTTGCAAACTGGTAATATTGGTAATACTGAAACAGGAAATAGTAAAATTGAAAGTGAAATATTAATATTGAAATGCAAAATGGTGATATCATACTACTAAAATCACAATGACCTGTGTAATATCACATATTGACCTTTATAATATCATATCTCCAGTCTCATAGGTACAATCACATTGGCCTTTTGTAATATCACATCTTGATTTTTGTAATATCACATCTTGATCTTTGTAATATCACATCTTGATCTTTGCAATGCCACATCTTGATCTTTGTAATGCCACATTTCTAATCTCTATGATATTATTACATAAATATAATTTTAAGACTTGTTGAAATTTTTACTTTGCATTCTACCTAACACATCAAAATCCTAATAAATTTTTGGTAGTGAATGCTTAGCATAGCAAGAGTCAACACCTAGTTAAAGTATGAAATAGTGATATTGTAAGTGTGATATGGTAATATTGTAAGTGTGATATGGTAATATTGTAAGTGTGATATGGTAATATTGTAAGTATGATATGGTAAGATTGTAAGTGTGAAATGGTATAGTTGAACTGCAAAATGGTTGTATTGAAGTGTGAAATGGTTGTATTGAAATGTGAAATGGTAGTGTTGGAATTAAATTGAGAAAATCAAAAAGTTTTGCTCAATTAATGAGGTGTTGAGAAGCGCAAGCATGGGCCCTCTTAGGTGAGAAAACAAGGAAAAATATTAAAAATTATTGGCCTTGAACCACCATCAAAAAACCAAAATTGTTGTTCTCATACATACAAAGGAGCACATGGAGAAAAGAGATTTAGGAACTAAATACACCTGGCTTTGAAACTTCATGTTGAAACAATAACAATGTTGTCCTTCTATACTAGTCTTGTATTTCATTTCAAACACGAGGTATTGTATTCATTATTGTTACTTTTTTCTACTATGGGTTAATGTACTACAAATAATTGAAAACTTCATGTTGAACCAAGCTATTTTAGTATTAACCTTAAGTTATATTTAATGTTTAGCAACCTATTATAATGTTTTAAGTATTATGTAGAGTATTTAAGGTCAAGTTGCACTAATTAATGACATTATAATAAATTATCAAAAAAATTGTATATGATGTAGTTGAGATATTGCTACTTGTTGCTACAAAATGAAATTCTTGTTTTGTAACCCCTTTTCAATTTTAGAGAGATTCACAAAATCTTACACAAGGTCAAAATCCATGTTAAAGTACAAGATGAAACGTAGTTCAATTTTTTCATTCCACAATTTTGACTATTATTTGTAATTAATTTTTAACTCATAGGCAATAATCAAGTATAATGAAGTACTTTGGCTCATAGACTTTAAAAGAGAACTCCTTTATTTATCAAATGCTTCATATTCTTAACATTTGGCAATGGTACATAGAGTGTTTACAAATTTCCTTATGAATGAATAGTTTAGGTCCAAGGAAGTGCAAAATTTGAATAATGTATCCAAATGCTAAATTTTCAAAAAAATGAAATACCAAGAGAGTGTAGTTATTGCATTGAAGTATGTAGTATAGTATTGGAAATAACTTTGTAATAAACAATAACCTATGTTAAAATCTAAGAATGGTACAATTGAAAATGTTTAATATCTAACAACATGGTGGGTTTAGATTTGAATAGGTATTGTTGAGATTGTTTTAAACCTACAAATAAAACATGTCACAATTAACATCACTATATTTCATAACAATTTTCAACAAATATTTAAGAGTATGTTGTAAATAAAGTTTATAGTTTAACCATAAAATACAACAAATTTGACATCAAGTTCTTTAATAGAATGATCCATTGAGATTAAAAGAGTCTTTTTGGAAATCGTTTCACCTTATAGAGTAGATCAAATCTCATGTTGAATCACAGGACAATAGAACACATTCAGATTTGGAATAGAGATTATGAAAATTGTGATAATAGAGTACTCTAGGCTTAGTTGACAATTCTTGAATAAAATCTATTGAAATGCATTATGTTTTGGAAAGATAAATACTAAAAAATCACTTCTACAAATGGAATAATCCACTAATTTGGTATAAGTTTTTGCAATTGTAAAATGCTTCAAAGCTTGGTAATATTTTGTGAAAACTAATGTATTATGGTAATATAATTATATCTCATTGTATGACAATTAATTGCATTAAGATTTGAAAAATCCATTACAAAATTGTTTACACTTGACACCAAGATGTATGTCAAATTTAGTTTCAAACTATTTGATATTATGATACATTAAAATATGAAGATTAATATCACTTAAATAATTTATAACAAATGAAGGAATTGATAGTGGCCTTCTATTTTTTGACAATAAAGTATATCCAACTGAAACCTTATTTGATAACATGATGTGCAAGTATCTTCTTTGTGTGTTGTTTGTTATTTTATGATTAACAACCATATGCTCAAAGTGTGATTGCACATTATTTAACAATAGGATATCCAAAGATTTGCAAATTCTTTTTTGTTTGAAGTATAAGAAAAAAAATGGCTACTAATAGCAGAAACATATTATACATGTTTTAGGCATTTGTGTATTCAAACCCAATCAAGATTTAATCTACAATACCATTTTTGTTATCATTTTTCCAAACAACTTAATGTGGAGATCTACTTACAACAATGAGTATTGATAACATAAAAAGTAAAGGAATTGATATATGCACACTAGGGGTTGATATTTGCACAACCCCTAGGGTAGATTTTAGATTTTTACCATCATAAAGCTAAATTTGAGGAATTTGAATTCAAATTTGGACTCAAAGACCATGATTTGGTCTAGAACCACAAAAAAATTGCAATTCAACAATATATAATGAAAAAGCTTATCTTTTTTTACAAACAAAAGTAAAAGTAACACTTTTCTTGATAGATAAACTATTTCATTGAGTTTTGTTGAATTGCAACTTTTTTTTATGGTTCTAGACCAAATCATGGTCTATAAGTCCAAATCTGAATTCAAATTTCTCAAATTCAGCTTTATGATGGTAGAAATCTAAAATTTACCCGAGAGGGTGTGCAAATATTAACCTCCAATTTGCACATATCAATTCTCAAAATTAAATTCTAATTTCCTTTCCATAACATTATTTCCTTGTAGAATTAGCAAAGTACATTTCAATGAAAGGCAATACACCATATAAATTTACTTTGATGTTATGGCAAGTCATTTCAAGTGCTTGACATGTAAGGCAATGCAAGTAAGCGTAAGGGCGTCTCCACTACATCCTTATAAAATGCTATGAAACACGCCCTATTGGATGAAAACAACCTCTTTGCAAAAGTTGCTCAAGTGGAGACATCACATTTTGTAAATGTACCTAGCTCTTTCAAACTACCGTTTAAAATCAAGTTTACATGAATTTATGTACTTGTTTACAAATCTTGATGGAATTTCCTCTGACATTTATAATAAGAAGATTCTTGGTTGATCCATTGCTTGTTTGTCGAGTGAATACAGTGAAGGTGATTGGATCCATTGCTTGTTTGTCGAGTGACTACAGTGAAGGTGATTGGGTCCTTTACAAATGAGAGTGGAATAAACTTATACTACAACTAAGCATGTAGCCTATTGCACTAGGGAATTAGGGTTGCTTTAATTATTTTGTAAAGTTACAACCCCTTCAATCACTAAGCAAATGGGAAATTGGTATCTGAAATTTGAAAGTTTGGGTGAAACTTGTGTAAAGTACACTAAATATTGCATTTGGGTTTCATCACACTAGTTTCTCAACATTTTTCACTATACAAATACTTGTTGATACTACAATAACTTTCAACAATAATTATTACAATAAATTTTTTAAGGAGCCTAGCTACAACAACAAAGCCACAAAAATGAGTTTGGAACGTCCACGTTGTAAACCGTGTGAAATCCTAATATTTAGAGGGTTGCATGCGCCTCAAATGGCTAAGCAATGAGTCACAAGGTAATTTTCTGAGGTAAAGCAACCTACAATGAATGTTGCACTTATATTGCCTTGACAATTAGGTTGCCTTACCATGCAAAGTTACCTCATAACTCATTGTTTGGTTCCTTGGAGGCACATGTAACTCTCTAGATTTTAGAATTTCACGTGCTTTAGTTTACGACATGGATGCAACTATTTTGTTTTTCTGTGGCATCTTTGTTGTTCCTAGGCCCCCTTAAAATTTGTTTATTGCAATAAATACTGATAAAAATGATTGTAACAACAATGAATATTTATATCGTGTAAAATGTCAAAATAATTAGTGTTAGGCAATCTAAATGCAATACTTAGTGTAGGCTCCAAGACTCAACACACCTACCAAAACTCTTAACCCCTAAATGCATGCGGCACCAAATTTTGGTGTATACAATACTCTAAAGTTCAATAAACCTAACTAAGTTACTATTTTTAGTATTTTACATTTTGGATTTATTCTTTGTGAAGTCTAATTTTAGGACCAACAATCTGATTTTGAAAATGATCAATTATGATTTTTTTATTCAAGCTTTTGTGCAAGGGTCTTGACTTTCTCTAGTACTGAGAGCTCTTGGAAATGAGCCTCAAATACACTAGATCTTGGAGAAAAATTTACTTGCATAATTCGTTTGAAAAATTTGTAGAAGAGATTCTAAAAAGCTATAAAGTGATTGGGGTTATATATGCTATTTCCTTTAACCTTATATTTTTTTAATGGTCATTTTTTTACATCCAACATGTGAAAAGAGGATTCAAAGGCTTCAAGTCAATTTTGTAGTTTTAACACCCTCATGATCAAACATTATAATCTTTCAATCCATAAGTGATATTGTTGTGTTTTTTTTCCAATGTGACCTCTAACATATCTAGTTTGAATTTGTATGATTACAATTCAAAAGAACTTGATACAGCTTGTCTTCTTGTTCAATTTGTAGCAAATTCTTAAAAGCCCAAAAAAGCCCTCAGGCATTTAGGGGTTAATATGGGTGGTTAGTATGCCTACTACTAAAGTAGTTCATATGGCATGCATTCCTTTTATATGTATTATTGCATTCATGCCCTTTACAACCCTCTACACGTCAAGTAATTTAGGCAATTCACGAAGTCAAGTTTTAAGTTTGACCACTCCCTTTCAAAATAATAGAGCAGGAGCCCTTGTGGAAAGAGCTCAACCCCTAATGAAAGAAGAAATCTCCTTTTACTTTGGGTCCCATGGACCAGTGCTTGATTAATCTCAAAAGAAGAATTCAACAAAAGAAAAGGAAAATGCAACAACGAAAAGAAAAGAAATCAAGCCATTGGTCGATCCGCCCCCAAACAAAAAGAATTTAAAACGAGAAGAAATGACCCAGCAGTCGAAGCCGGCATCAACTTACCTACCGACCCTCCATAACCTCTCATCAGATCTCGACCATTCATTTAGATCGATATCCTCCGGCTCGAACTCAGCCAAGTAGTCGAGGTCCAGCATGGAATTTCAGACGTGTCCAAGTTACAGCCATTGATTGGTCAAGAAATTCACGAAAGTTCTGGAAGGCCTTCAGCAGGGAACACGTGGGAGGAAACCAAGCATGCGAACCCATGGCCCTCGTGTGAATGCAAACTGCGCTTCGAGTGTTATTATCATTTACCAGTCCCTTCTTTATTGAGTCTCCCCGTGTCAAATTCTCGTGTATCCTTCGAATATTTTTAGTGTTTTTGTGTTAGTCTTAAATTATTATTTGCCACTGGAATTTGATTCCATTTTATGGCTCCCATTACCGTTTGGTTCCTTTATGGTGTGCTGGTGCGCTGCAATATATGGTTGCTATTGGAATTTTCTGTTTTGAGTAAATTTGAATTGGGTGGTAACCATATTTAGTTGGGGTTGGTGGAGGATAGTGACCTATTTAGGTTTCTTGTATGGATTTTTTCTAAATTTTGTTTTACTGTAGCACACCTGTTTTTAACATTTAGGGCTTGGTGGTGTAGGATCGAATTATTTCTGTTTTTCTTTATTTTGTTGTATTAACCCTAAAGGACCACTTGTCCCTATGGGGGACAACTGGGATTTTGGGCATGTACTTATGACTAAACTATTTTGTGTGATTTTTTGAAACTTTTATGGAAGATGAGGAATTCAAAGATTTGTGTGGGCATCTAATTTTTCCCTCATTCTGACATTTGTTGAAGAAGTCAAAAATGAATTTATGAGAATTTTAGTTTGGTGGGCAGCCCAAAAACTTCTTTAAAATTTATATATTTTTAAAATAAAAATTTGAGGTTAGTTCTTTAGACTTACATATATGTGGGAAGCTTTGAATCATTCAATTTTAATTAATGAGATAAATTTTATGAGAAGTTTTAGTCTACATGTAGGCATAGTTTTGAGATTTTCCACACCTACCCGCAAACTAAAACTTCTCATAACTTTCATCTCATCAATTAGAATTGAATGATTCAAAGCTTCCCACATATGTGTAAGTCTAAAGTACTAACCTCAAATTTTTATTTTTAAAAAATACAAATTTTAAAGAAGTTTTTGGGCTGCCTGCCAAACTAAAGTTCTCATAAATTCATTTTTGACTTCTTCATAAATGTCAGAATGAGGAAAAAATTTGATGCCCACACAAATCTTTGAATTCCCCATCTTCCATAAAAGTTTCAAAAAATCACACAAAGTAGTTTAGCCATAAGTACATGCCCGAAATCCCATTTGTCCCTTGTAGGGACAAGTGGTCCTTTAGGAGTTAAGTAAGGTAGACATACCCATTCCTGATCCATTCCCAATCTCGCACTCTAGATTTTAGGCTTTCACCACACAATGTTGAACCCATAGTGGAACAATGATTGTCACTTGCACAAGCAAATTCGGCCACATGTCAATTGCTAAGCTACTTTGAGATGGTTGAAACTGGGACCATACAGTGCCACTATGGAACATATTCAAGCAATTTCAAGGTTAGTCTAGAGTTGCTAATAGGGACCACATGAGCTGCAACTTTGCCCTTTGATATAAAATATCATACAATATTTTTTCCACAAAAATTACATTCCATGAAAGCTTGTTGAAATACTAACCCTACATGTTTTTTTCTCGAGAATTTTTTGAGACCTTGAGGTACCCCAAAACCTTAAACGGTTGAGTATGGGTGTGTCTACCTTACACTAGAAGAAACCCATGTTTTTTATAATGGATTTTTTTGGACATCCACTTGTTTTCATGTTACAATTGATGTTATGTTTGGTGTCATTATTAACATGAAAACAAGTGGACGTCCAGAAAAATCCGTTATAAAAAACACAGGTTTCTTCTAGTGTTAGTGATGAGAATGGCACACTTAATATTTATCCCACTTGGCAAGTCATGGGCTAATTCTATAATGAGTGGAAATCTAGTTACATGTATTCTAAAAATTCAGTGAGGATAATTGTGATTGAGGGACTGGTAAAAGAAATTAGGTCCAGCATTTCTAAATAATATTTTGTTTTGTTTGTTTAACTCCTAAACGCCCAATTGACCATTTTTTGGTCACTGCCCTTTTTTTAAGGGCTATCCAAGATGCAAAAAACATTTTTGAAAAAATAAAAATACTTTTAAAAAGGAAAGTAAGTCTTCTCTCCAACCCAATTTGAATCATGTCAATTTAAGTTAAACTCCACCAAGGAGAGTTTTCCAAAGACAAACATTTCCACATTTGCTGGTGTTAAAAAATTTATCATTTTGGGAAACTAATGATGTTCTCTCCTTTGGAAAGCTCTCTTTTTGAAATTTAGAATAAAATGTGTATGTTTAACCAATCACACCAAATTTTTAATTCAATGAATAAAATTTGTAATTTTGATGAATATCTTATGGTAAATGCTTTTAAATCCATTAAAGAATGAGTCCAAAACATTTCTGGAGTGTTTGACCATATGGATAATCATCAAATATCAGGATTCTTATTTTCTCTTTTGAAGCAAACTTCATCAAAGTTACAAAAGTATTATTTTATAATGCATCTATGTTTTGCCCTTACCCCCTTGGAGTTTTAGGGGTTAACTTATTGCCATGGGGTAAATATAGTTTTATACCAATATTCACTAGTTGCTATTGATTTCTTAGAGCATAGCTAATGCTCCACTTTAAAGGATTACAAACTTTTTGCTTGGTGAAAATTTTAAATTTGTTGCTATCACTAGAAGGCCATAAAAAAACTCTTTGATTGACCATAATAAATTTGGACTCAAAAATTGGACAATAAACATAAAGCCCATTAATCCCTAAAATTTTGTGACTAAGTTTCACAAAAATACACTCAAAAAATGGTCATTTTGATTACAATGACAAAAAAAAGTTTTAAAACAAAATCTTGGTATGATCTATTGTAGACTATTTCATTGTAATGTGGTATAAAGTTCAAAGATGTTTACCACAAAAATTGTGAGATTGTAGGGTTTGAAGCGAGAAATACTTTTTTTGAGGGACATTCAAATTCTAGGCAGCTCTAATTGGGAAGGCTTTTTCACTAGCTAATTTCATTTTTTTGCTTGAACTCTTTTGAATTGATGATTGTGATAGAGCTAGCCATGTGTCCAAAAAATTTATAACATTTTGAATTGGGGAACAAATATTAAAATTTTAGAATAGGAAACTAACTTTAACCCCTAAAAGACCAATTGTCCCCTTGAGGGACAAATGGATTTTTGGGCATGTACCTATAGCTAATTTACTTTTTGTGACTTTTTGAAACTTTTAGTGAAATTGTGGAATTCAAATATCTACGTGGGCATCTAATTTTTTCTTCAATTTGACATTTATTGAAGAAGTTAAAATTGAATTTCTAGAAAACGGGCAAGATCGGGTAGCCCAAAAACTCCTTTAAAAATTGCATTTAAAAAAAATAAAAAAATGAAATAGGTTCTTTAGACTTATATATACACAAGGAGGTTTGAATCATTCAATTTTCATTGATGAGATGAAAGTTATGAGAACTTTTAGTTTGCACGTAGGCATGGTTTTGAGATTTTCCACACCTACCCGCAAACAAAAACTTCTCATAACTTTCATCTCATCAATGAAAATTGAATGATTCAAAGCTTCATGTTTATACATAAGTCTAAAGAACCTATTTCATATTTTATTTTATTTTAAATGCAAATTTTAAAGGAGTTTTTGGGCTATCCAATCTTGCCCGTTTTCTAGAAACTCAATTTTAACTTCTTCAATAAATGTCAGAATGAAGAAAAAATTAGATGCCCACGTAAATCTTTGAATTCCCCATCATCCATAAAATTTTCAAAAAATCACGCAAAGTAGTTTAGCCATAGGTACATGTCCAAAATCCTATTTGTCCCTCAATAGGGGGCTTGGTCCTTTAGGGGTTCAGAAAATTATCATTCAAAGCCAATAATTAACAATTATTGGTTTCCACATACAATGGTATTTTCAAATTGTGAATGATGGAGCTCTTGATTTTAGCTAGCTTTACAAGAGGGAAAAAAAGGAAGGAAACTGGCCCAAAATTGTGGCTTTGACAAGCTTAATTGATCAACATAAGACAACTTCTAACAAAGAGGAAGTAAAGGGCAAGAAGCAAAAACAATTGAGGTTGGGTCAGATATGACAAGGAAGATTGTAACCCCCTCAACCTTTGGGCAAGGTCCTAAAATTGTAATTGCGATATAAAAACTATGCCCATGCCCAACAAACAAGCAAAAGTGCATATCCCAACATAAATTTTTTTCTGCAAATTAAAATGGTTTGAAAAGTGTTCACTACGGGGAAACCATAGTCAAATTGACAAAAAAATGTGACCTAATCTACAGTTACTGTAGATTAGGTCATATTTTTTTGTCAATTCGACCATGGTTTCCCCGTAGTGGTTGCATTGGAAAGCTTCTCCTTGGACACACACCCTCTAATTTTTTTGTGAGAATATGTTCCTTGTTCTATAAGTACTAGCCTGTCCAAAATTGCTATGTTGCCAAAAAAACGCAGTTTGGCCTTTAGGATTTATAAGCAAGCCAAAAGATAAAAAGTATTATGAGCCACTCCAAATTATGCTTGAGAATAAAAATCAATGTCAATGGCATGGCAAACTTAGAAACATGGCAAGTCACTGCTACAATTTTCTTTTTTAAAGTAAGATTTGGAGCTATTCACTTTTCTTTTTTTTCTTTTTTAGCTTGCTTTTAATCTAGATTGTGTATTGGTTATTCAATTTCCAAACCCAAATATCATTATGGTTACTCCAAGATTTGGTTAATGCACTTCTAATGATGATAATCACAAGTTCTAATTTTACACTAAAAAAACTAGTGACATGTTGAGAGCCATTTAGAGTGGTGCATTAGCAATGCTCTTAGTTTGGCATTTTTGTTATTTATAATAAATTCATATTCTTCATTAATATTGGGTGTTGTAAAAAAATATGTTTGGCATCTAATGGAAGTTGAGTTTTTAGAGGTGTGCTTAGCTCATTTATAGAATT
This sequence comes from Ulota crispa, assembly GCA_963920765.1. Lineage (NCBI taxonomy): Eukaryota > Viridiplantae > Streptophyta > Bryopsida > Orthotrichales > Orthotrichaceae > Ulota > Ulota crispa. Next base: position 25,450,080 of record OY987242.1, read on the forward strand.
ATTTGGATCAAACAAATGTTTTTTATAAAAACATGTTTAAGGAGAACTATGTAATTTCATTGGCCCTTGGTTTCTATGAGATACACATGGAAAACTTTCATGGTTTGAAATAGATAGCCATGCTTCATCTTACACGCAATCCTACAATGTACAATAATAATGCCTTTACTTAATGAAACCAAATCTTTATTAAATGAATTGAAAGATGCACTTGCAAATTGCTTTCCCTTTCCCCAATGGCTTGGTTTGAAAGATTCACAAAATTACACAATCTTAATAAAGTAACTAGAATTTTTTAATTTTATTGTTTTTAAGTTGGTACTAAGTATAATATGCCACAAATAATTTAAGGTGAAACTTAGGTTTTGGGTGCATAATGGACATGTCTATTTAGTACTCCCTCCGTCCCAAAATGATCTTCCTGTTACACAAAATGTTATAGATTAAGCTAAAAATAACCAATTTTCAAATTATTTTTGACCTATGAATAGAGTTTGATGTCCTCCTATTGTTTTGAAATTTTGAGTTTCAAATTAGTTTTCAAAGTACTTGAAAATTGAAATTTTGAGGCATTTTTGAAGAGCACCGGTGGTCACTCACTTGATGGCATAGGATTGGCTAGCATGCCCATGCTTTTGGACTATGTGCAAGTGTCCCTAATTCCCTTTCTCCTCCAACAAGAAGATCATTTTTGGAACACAAAATAAGGGTCAACAAGAAGATAATTTTGGGATAGAGGGAGTATATCTTTATCCAAATTATATTTGTGCATGTTAAACTGACTAGCCCCTAAATTTCAATCAACAAAATCTTGATGTATTCCATCTAAGAATTTTAATAGTTGTAGTTCACCTTTTTCTCATTGTTTTTTATTTCTCCAACTACCATTGTACCTTCTTTGTAATACAACAAAATTTTATATTCAAATTTAGTCTATATGAACATTGAAAAGGTACAACAACCCTTGAAATCTCAATCAGTTCTTTAAAACTAAATGAGAAAATTCAAAGTAGGGTTAATCCAAAACAATGATCATCCTATAAAATCATTTGTCTTAAATTACACTTACAAACTATTGGGAGTGGTTGAATATGATGTTTTACATTTGATATTACATGAAGCTTTTTCACAGATATATTGTCAGTGGCCATAAGTTATTCTTTTATATTTAACTTGAGCACAAGTAAAAAATAAATCCTAGTAAATTGCATAGAATTTTGAAGATTAAACATTGCATATGCAACTATTTGCAGTTGTAATAATGATTTTGCAAATAGGAATTTTGTAATTTGATTTATTTGCATACTCCACTTCAAAGAAACTTGTTATAATCATTATTTTTACTTCAAAGAAGTTCATATATCTACATTAATAAAGTATATTGTGTTGACAATTAAAACTACAACCATTACTTTTCTATTTTCCAATATATAAGTGAAATCTAGTTTCTTCTAATTAAATGACAAAGATGTTTTGAACACTTGCAACATTTAAAGAGGCATCTTTTTGTTGGAATAGAAAAATAGTGAATGTTATATGCTTGTGGCTAAAAAACAAACCCATATTACACACAAACTATATGCCAAAAAAAAATCATATAAATGCACATATTTGTGGTCAAATAATGTAAATGTATTCAAATAAGACTTTGTAAACAAACGTTGGTATTAAGTATATACAATAGAATATAGTACTACAAAAATAGGGAGTGACTAGGGGGAAGCCCCCCATCTCCTATGTGGACACCCCCCATAGCCCAGCCTATTAAATTTGAGATAACTATTATGCTAAATTATGAAATTAAATCAAAGTAATATTGTAACATACATTTGCATTTACAAGCATTGCCCATATACAACAAGTATGCTTCATTTGTGACACGGTCAAGAGTTGAATTGGTAAATGAAGGGAGATATCGGTTTAATTATTGACCTCTTGACTGTGTCACAAATGAAGCGTATGTGTTGTATATTTGCAATGCAAGTAGATGTAGATGTATGTTACAATATTTTTAATTTAACATCATGATTTAGCATAATAGTTATCTCAAATTTAATATGCTAGGCTATGGGGGTGTCCACATAGCAACAAGGGAGGTGTCCGCTTAGTCACTCCCTAAAAATATAGGCATGTTGCACAAGCACAATTTGTTATACATATACTTACATACAAAGTTCTTACAAATTTAGGTGTTTAAAATGGCTAGAAGGAAAACTATGTCCACAAGGATTGAACATGGACTCATTAATCATGACCACATGTATATTTTCTATCTATATATCTATTATAAAACCTAGTTCTGTTGTACAAATATCATCATTGTGAAAATTTGGCTGTACGTTTTCATTACGTTCCTTTCTAGTCATTGTTCCCATCATAATATTGTACCTTCCTTCCAAAACCATTATTTTTCTTGACTGAATAAAACTTTGTAAAAACATCTTGGATTAATAACTATAATAGGTTATGTAATTTATGTTCAATTGGAACTTTAATATCATATTTGTACAAGCATATGTGATTTTGCATTTTCAATATTTCATTAAAATGTAGGTTCAAAATAGTACTTTCTTTCTGTGTTCACTTATTTCAAAAATTATAAAGGTCACATTTTGAACTTTTAACAATTTTTAATATTCAATAATGATCTTGATTATTCATTTAAGTTTGACTCTTTTTTATGTTAGCTTAGGTAGCACACCATAGAATTAACTCATTACAAAAATACCAACTCTATCTTCTTCACATTTAACAAGGACGTAACTTTTGTTGAAGCGAGGCCAATTTTCCTCCTTTCTACAACTAATCAATGGTCATTTTTGTAATTGTTGTCATGATGTAACTTTCAAAAAATACAAAAATATGTATTTAAAAGAAATGCAATGCAACTTCTTGGTCTAAATTGTGAATTTAGACTAATAAACCCTATCTAAATAATTGGATATTTCATTGCATTATTTTAATGTTTATTAATAGAATTTGAAACTCAGCAAATAAATACTTCTATTAAGACTAATTGTTAAGCAAAACTTCGTTATTTTTACAAAGTTCTATTCTAATTTAGATTTACAATTGCAACAATTCTTAAAACAACCATTCTACCTATTTATTATTAAAAAGTGGAAATTAAGGTTTAAAAGCAAAGTGAAATAGAATTTAGACCCAAGCACCATCACAATTAATATATAGAATACTAGCAAAGAAAATAAATATGAAAGCATATACCATTTGAATGTTATTAAACCAATACAAAAACCTTAACAATGACAAGTACTAAAGAAAAATAAGAAAAGTATCTAGAGGTGTTGATGGAAAGATGTATTTTTGGCAAAAATGTTATAAAGCATAAGCCATGCACTACCATCACAAATTGGTAACATAAAAGCAAAATGCATCCATATACTTGTAGATAAAGTTAGGTGAATACATTCAATATAATCAACAAAATGATGTTTCATACTTGAGTCTCCATCTTTTATATAGAGAATGTACCGTTTCTTAGTTCATTTCCACATGATGCACCAAACCGTCTTTGCAACAAGAACTTTCTTGTCCAAAATCTCATGCCCGGCATCTCTAGACGAACCAATTTTTTCCTTGCAAGCGGCTTTTTCCAAAGGCTCAGGCCACCACCTAGTATGGTGTGCTTCAATGTCTACAGGTTGATTGCCATGGGGCTCTTGGATGTCTAGGGCTAAAGGGGCATTGGAGGCTCTTGGAGGGCCTAAACCCTCTAGAGCTTTCCATGGGGAGATTTGGAGGGCTTGACACATTTTGTTATTATCATTATCATTATTTGACTTGTTTCATCCCAAGCCTCAAATTAAATTCTTCCAAAAAGAAACTCTATTATGTGCTTGATTATTTTGAGTTGTACATCTCTTCTAGATAATTTGAGGCTTCTAATCCCGAGTATGAATCCAAAATATTCAAATTCCAAAATATTGCAAAAAACTAGAAGTACTTGATATTTTGTATTTGAATAAAAAAGAAATCCTAAAAGACAGAATCTTATAGAGTTTAAAGTCCAACTATGAAATAATTGAAACAGCTTATGTTAGCATTAATTGCAATTTTCAAAGGAACTTTAGGTCACTTGTTAGCTTTTTTTAATAATACGTACATGATTAAGTCATTATTGCTTTGTTATTCCATTTTGACAAAATAGTTTTTGTTGTTTTTCTAAACAAATTCAATATTGAGCTTTTTCTTAAAGTGGTTTTTTTAGTATAGAAAACTGCAAATTAAAGATCTTATACTACACTATATTTCAATGCTATTTGAGACAAATGAAAAATATAACTCATGTCCATTTTAAAAAAGGGAATGGATGGAAGTACAAAAAGAGTTGGTTTGCACTTTAGGGTAGACATCACTTGACTCAAGAAGCAATGATTTTATTGCAAATTACATTATACATAAACTTGATGAAGAATTAAATGAAAATTTCAGTGTGGGTAGATGAAATCAGAATAAAACAAAATTACAAATTTCTGTAGTCATCCTAGTTGTAGTACCCAATTCATCCTCAATGACATCTACCATGCCTTGAGTCTGAATTCGGGTAAAAGAAATATCCCAACAATCATGAAAAATATTTTTAAAAATAGCAAACTCTTGAAAACATGTATTGTTTGTTTTATTTATTTGAATGAAATGATTGTCTTATTTCAAAAATACTACATTGCATTGAATAAAGAGAGATTTTCATTTTCTTCTAACTTGAGTTTTTCAAAACTCTTTGAATTGGTCATTTGATTGTAAAGTAAAACATCTAGAACAAGAGACAAGCCAATTGCCATCACCGTCGGGATAGTTGAAGGACAATTTTGTCCAAGGCCAGGGATTATTGGACATGAATGAATCAACTTCCTCTCTTTTGTAAGGGGCGGTTAAGACTAGGTCTCCCATCCCATCTCTACAAGTCACAACTAAGACTAAGTCTCCCGTTCCATCTACAAGTCACAATTAAGACTATGTCTCACGTCCCTTCTTTACAAGTCACGGCACCTTAATACTACATTCCGACTTCATTGAGTTTATGAAAGGTATAAAAGATTATCAAAGAAAGCCATGAAATTTTATACAAAAATACTAGTGGGATTTGGGGCTAACATTTGGATTGAGCAAAACAATTTACCCAAATGTTGAGTGAAAGCACGCTTTTTTGGTGCCAAAAATTTCAAAAGGTAGGCAAATCATTAGGAGATGTTTGATCCTAATTAAGAAAGGACCGTGAGTTCCCTAATTGCAAGAAATTTGGGAACTTGTTGTGTGAAAATTTGAAAATTAACAAAAATTCAAAATTTCAAAATTTCAAAAATTCAAAAATTCAAAAATTCAAGAATTCAAAAATTCAAAAATCCAAAAATTCAAAAATTCAAAAATTCAAAAACTCAAAAATTCAGAAATTCAAACATTCAAAGATCCAAAAATTCAAAGATTCAAAACATTCAAGAATAAGATAATTGAAATTTGAAAAAAAACAAAATAGTTTATAGTTTTATTTTTTATAATTTAATGTTTTGACCAACAATTTTTGGTTCACAGCTTGGGGAACAACCCAAACTCACAGCCCTATCTTGGATTCAAACCTCTCCTAGTGTGCAATGAACCCAAACATGGAACTTGAAACATAGTGTGAATTGCCAAGTCTTAACTTTTGGCTCTCAATCAATTGGATTATATTATTTTCAATGGATCCCTAAGGAGTGGTTCACACCACATCCCACATATCACCTTTGCAAGTCTCACCTCAATGCAAGAGCCCACCTTTACAAGGTTATTAAACAAAAAACATGTTAATAAAAAAAACCCCATGAATTTTTTCTACAAAAATATTGGTGGGACTTGGGCTAAAGTTTGGGTTTAGCAAAATGGTTGACTTGAACCTTGAGTGAAGTTACATCTTCTTTTACGCCAAACTTTCCAAATAGCAATGCCACTTAAGCAAAATACAATGAACCAAGATAAGGGACTTGGAACATAGTGTGAAGCTCCAAATTCCAACCTTTAGCCGTACACCAATTAGAATCTCAGATTTTAGTTGGACATGGTGGGAACTAGCCCTAAGATATCTATATCCATTCCTATCCAACTCTCCATTCTATTCTTGTGTATTTGTGTCCTACAGAATATTTAGGGAGAAATTTTAGCTTCACCAGTTGAAATCCGGCATTTCCCAGTTTCAACCGGATTTTGACTGAAATGAACTGGTTATTTTCTGTAAAATTTCTAAATTTATACTACAAACATACTATATTTAGATTTTTTGAAAAAAAGGACCGGTGTTTTTAGCCGGTTGTTTCAAGTTCCAACAGGGTTTTTTGCAATTTCAACTTGTTGCCACTACACTAATTGCCGGTTCTCCCGAACCCTGAGTCCTACATTTTGAGAGACAAGTGAAAGATGACAATACACGAGTATAGAATTGCCAAATGGATGGTATTGATTACGTCTACCTTAATGTTGTTGTCAAGGGACAAATTTCAAGATTAAATACTTGAAATTTGAGCACAAGTCTAACTTCATGCACCTTAGGTTTTTTTATACATATATACAAATTATAATTTCAAACAAATTGCAGATCATTTGTATCCAATATATTGAGTTGATTACAACATACTTCCTAAAATTGTAATTTTACAAAGAAGTCTCAGTTAAGTAGGGATTGTGTGATGTGTCCTCTTATAAAAATCAGGATTTATGTTTGGAATTTTAGTAAGTAAACATTTGGTACATTCTCACTTGGCCCAACACAAACTAGGCCAATACAAACTTAGCTTGCAATACAAATGAATCAATCTCTCCATTTGAAGAAAAACTAAAGTTTAGAAAATGAAGCAAATATTAAATTTGGTATAATTGAATTTTTCTTAATGGATTTTTAGCTAGTAAGTTTTGAGTGTGATTGTTTTGATGTTCAAGCCTTGAAAGTAGATCATACATGAAACTTTGTGCCATGTAAATTATCAATTTGGATATGTAAGTCACCATGTTCCAAAAAGTATGCCATAATTATTTACTGTTCTCAAAGTGTGGTATAAGTACTTCAAAGGGTAGACACATACTTTAATTTTCTCTACCAAAAATCGATGAACATGGATTAATAATAATCACAAAAGTGGTTTCAACCTTTAAATGTCCCATGGGCATTGTAGATACATTACTATATAATTGGCATTTACTATGACCAAGAAGTTTATTTGGGATCTCAAATATCTCACTAGATCTGCATTGATCTATATTCCAACTTCTTTGTTGATCTCAAATGTAGTTAAGGTGTGGATTCATTCCATACACAAAAAAAACACCTTGTATTCTATTGGTTGCAAAAGACATTTTAGATGTTTAAGGGTTAAAGAGCATCATTGAAAATATGTAAGCAAGAAGAAGTTTGCCAAAAAAGTTAGCCACAAAACAAAAGTGTGTCTCAAGAAGGTAATAAGTTGGTGTAGAAGAGAAGGCAACCTACTATCTATAAGTACTTAAATAAATAAAATTCATTGCCACAAACCATACGGTGTAAAATCCAACTCAAATCTAACCTACAAAACATGCTATGCCTAACCTCCACAATTCCCTCCCTCTAGTCTAACCTTCAACCTTGCTAGAACTAACACAAATGTAGATAAATGCCTTACATTTAACTAGTGACCGTCTAAATTACAACAACCCTTTTTAGAACCAAAATCTAATGGAGAATTAAAAAACCCTTGAAATTTTTAATAACCAAACTGTTTGTACAGTCGGGTATCGGCTCTTTACAAGCTGCCAATTTGAGCCAGTTTGATTTTTTATTAAAACATGGACTATAATTGGTCCATTTTGGTAGGAAAAAATATCATTGCATCCTTATGCAATATAAAGCAAGTACATCAAATTTCAGCTATGAAAAATCAAAACTCCATTTTTGGTGTATTGTTTTGTAAGAAAAAATAGTTTTACACAATAATTTATTGAAAAATATTGGTGATGAATTTCTGAGATTTGATTCCACGGATATGTAGGAAACATCTCCACGCACATCTTCCATGTTAAAAAAAGTCCCCTTAAGTAACAAAACTTTGAGCTACAAAAGATTCAATGAAACTTGTGATAAGCCCACATTTTGTAAAATACATGTTTTTCTATGAAAATCAAATTTTGTTGTTTGACTCAAATATTGTTACTAAGTTTGTATCTCTAAAAATCACATTTTGTTTACTTGATGAAAAGCTAGTTAAAAAACAATAATATATGTTTTACAAAATTTGGGCCTATCACAAGTTTCATTGAATCTTTTGTAGCTCAAAGTTTTGTTACTTAAGGGGACTTTTTTTAACATGGAAGATGTGCAAGGGGATGTTTCCTACATATCTATGGAATCAAATCTCAGAAATTCATCACCAATATTTTTCAATAAATTATCATGTAAAACTATTTTTTCTTACAAAACAATACACCAAAAATGGAGTTTTGATTTTTCATAACTGAAATTTGATATACTTGCTTTATATTGCATAAGGATGCAATGATATTTTTCCTACCAAAATGGACCAATTATAGTCCATGTTTTAATAAAAAATCAAATTGGCTCAGATTGGCAGTTTGTAAAGAGCCGATACCCGACTGTACATGGATATGAATACGTTTAACTCCCAAGAATGCTAATATCTAGAATGTAGACAATGGATGGTTTCAAATGCTTATTATAAGAGTTATGTGAAACAAATGAAGTGCACGTATGATTACAAATTTTTTTATTTTCTTATTTTTGTTTTAAAGTTTGAGACTATTTTTATTATTGAGTGCTTTGTGATTTTTCTGTAAAGCTTTGAATCGCTTAATGTTGCAATGGTAGTAAAGAAAACACTTGCAAAAACAAGGATCTTATTTCTCAAATCTTCTTAGGCAATAAGCAATCTTACTTTAGAGGTTTGATATCTACATGCTACCTATTCTCTTGCACTCTTACGATACATTCACACCAAAAGGAGGAATAAAAAACTCATGAAGTTAAGATTCACATTCTCATTTAGTGTTTCCAACAAAGAGTCTAATTTTCACATTGAGTCCAACTTGTCAAATGATATGGCAAGCAGGTTACATCTTAAATTTGAGAGGGTTATAATTTGTCCCCAAGGAATTACAATCTTCAAAATCTTTAGATATCGGAAGGAAATAGTGAAATAGTGAAGGATGTTTAAAATCCCACAAGAAGGGTAGGGTCATCTTATTTCATGCTTACTCCTTAAAGGTTATATTTCCCTTTTTGTGCAAATAAGCTCTCAACTCTAGGGGGTTACTAGAATTCAATAGTATTTTAACTTTTTAACAACAAGGATTGTCAAAAGTAATTAGCACTCAACCACTTTCCAATCACCATGTTGTTAAAAGGCTAGCCCCTAAATGTTGGGTTGGTTACCATGATGGTCCCTCTATAGTTGCTCTATAATGCTCTCTGCCCTGCTCTACAATGGTGTGGCAAGTGCCCATCCATTGTACTACTATTTTCAAAAGTAGCAAATGTCAACAACGCATGTTGACCTCATGAAAATTGCAAAACAAGCACCATGGGACCTAACACCATGTGTCTAAACCTTCTCACAATTTGGGCTATCGAAAAAAGTGTGTACATTTAGTGAGGATGTGTATTGCTTTCATGATAGACCATGCCGTCATGATCACTTTGAAAAAAATTTAGATGAAAATCAAATTTTCTCCATCCTAAAAAGTTTTTTTTGATAACTTGCAAACGTTTCCCATCCACCTTGTGCTTTAGGGGTTAACCCTTAACCCCTAAAGCCATGTTGTCCTCTTGGGGGACAAATGAGATTTTGGGCAAGTGCGTACGGCCCCAATTTTTGTCTTGGTTTTTTGACATTTTTTTTCAAGTTAGAAAAGCACATTAGCTTTTGGGGAATATAATTCTTATTCCAATCTTGTTTGGGATCAAAAATTAAGCCCAGATAAGCAAAAATTTATGGGGATTGGGTAGCAATTTTTTTTACAAAAACTTCAAAAAACTAAGATAGTTTTTTTCTCATAGTTTATGGTTTTGTCTACATATGAAGCTTTGATTCATTCCATTTGGACCAATAATGAGAAAGTTATTGTCAATCTTGTTTTTCAGGCAATTCAAGCATCTTCTTCAAAAAATGACTTATAAAGTTCATTTTTGAATGCAGGTTAAACATTTTTTTAAAAGATTGTTGAAAAGGGTGAAGTTTGCTTTCTAGTACAATCCCACCATTGGTATTATTGCATTTCAATTCCATTGCAGGGTTATTAACAACTTGAGTGTTTGTTCAACTTCATACCTTCTTCCACCTGATGTTTTTTTTAAGAATGAAAACTAAGTACTTTTTGTTTTGGTGTTTTTCCAAAGGTTCTCAACTCAATTTTCCACCATAAGAAAATAAATCTCAAACTTTGTGGTGCAAAAATTATAAGTTAAAAAAGTTCAAAGTCAAATAAACTAGTCATGTAAGGTGCAAAAATGTTTGTTTTTTACAATTTTAAAGCAAATATCTTGCAATTTGTGCGGTCAAAGTTGTAATTTTTTTTGGCACATTTTTATACTAGTCTAGTAGAAGATCTTATGGTTAGATAAGCATAAAGACCATTTGTCAACATTTTTTACTTTTTGCAATAGAAATGGCAGTTTTGAGTGTCTTTTGACAAAACAAAGGCCCAAGGTTTTAGGGATTAAATAACCACAGGGCATAGTATATACACTGCCATATGATTGGCATTTGCTACCAATAAGGAGTTTTAATTTGGGATCTCAAGTCTTTTCCTAGAACAACTTGGATCTATCCCCCAAGTTCCTTGTTGATCTCAACCTCTAAAGGCCCAAGCCCTTATTTTTTGTGAAAGTCACTAAAAACTGCAAGTTTTGAAGGAATGAGAAAGAAGGTAGCAATAAAGTTTTTTTGGAGATCTAACAACTTGATCTTGCTGTAGACCATGAGAGTAGTTGGGGGAAAAAAATCAGCTCATTCTAGACATAGAGGAGTAAGATATTGGCATCAAAAGTGAAAATAACAAGTTTTTTTTCCCTACTCCCCAAAAATTTTAGAAGCTTTTGACCACTCCTATATCAAAAACATTGCACTATGCAAAGTTGAGGGTTGTTTTTTCCATGTAGAAAACCAAGTTAGGTAAGTGTGAGAGAATTTTCAAATGAATTGGAGGTGTGAATCATACTTTGTAAAGTCTTGCAATATTGTAAGGTCACAAAATTTGCAAATACATTGGGCAAAATTGGAGGATTTATGTAAAACTCAAAAATATGAATTAGTTCTATTCAAATGGTGAAAACCAAGGAATCTTAGTCTACTACAACTTGGGAAAAAAATGTCAAAAAAAAAAACACAAAGTGCTGAAAAATGTAAAGCACCAAATTCTACAAGGGGCAAATGGAATGGATGTTTGAGAGTCCCATACCTACTTGCAAACTAAGACTTCTCACTCATCAATCAAAATTGAATGATTCAAAGCTTCCCACATATATGTAATTATAAAGAACCTATTTCATATTTTTATTATTAAAAAATGCAATTTTTAAAGAAGTTTTTGGGCTACCCACCCTCCCTTGTTTTCCAAAAATTCCTTTTTAACTTCTTCAATAAATGTCAAAATGAAGAAAAAATTAGATGCCCATATAGATCTTTGAATTCCCTATCTTCTATGAAAGTTTCAAAAAATCACGCAAAGTAGTTTAGCCGTAAATACATGCCCAAAATCCCATTTGGCCCCCAAGGGGCCACTTGGGCTTTTAGGGGTTTATCAAAATTGAATGAATCAAAGCCTCCCACATATATATAAATTCAAAGAACCAATTTCATCTTTTATTTATTTAAATGCCATTATTAAAAAAAATCTTTGGCTACCCGCCCTCCCTTGTTTTTGCAGATTTTCATGCATAACTTCTTCAATAAACATTAGGATGGAGAAAAAAGTAGATGCCCACACAAATCTTTGAATTCCCCATTTTCCATAAAAGTTTCAAAAAATCACACAAAGTAGTTTAGTTGTACATAAGTGCATGCCCAAAATCCCATTTGTCCCCCAAGGGGACACTTGGTCCTTTAAGGATTAAATGTAGTAAAGGTGTGAATCTATTCAAAACACAAGAAAAACACCATGTGTTGTATTGGTCAAAGCGGCATGTTCAGACATTCAGGGGTTAATCCCTAAAGGATGTTGTATAATGTATGCTCCAATTTAGAGGAAGTACTCGCATTTAGTTACAAGCTAGCATGTTGATTTTGAGAATTATTGGATTGAATCCAAAAGATTAGGGAGAAAACATACCATTGAAAAAGAAAAAAAGAGAATATCATTTATTTCTATAAGCAGTTAGGATTGTACCCTAGACAACCAGTTGGCTCAAGAGAATGTAGGATACCGGCTAGTTAAGCTAAAAAAACTCTCTAAATTGTGAATTATGCTCTCATATGTTGTATACATATGAGATATTTGGGTAACACATAAATTCCATTGGAGTCATAAATTTCAAACAAAGTCATAAACATACTACTAGTCAACTTGGATTTTTTGGAAAATTTCTCACATTTGTCATGAAGCCATTTTTTCGAATACTAAATAATCATCATATGAATACAGCCACCACTTTTGATAGGCAACATCTTTATGAGTTAAACTCCTCTAAAACCAACAAAGTTGTGTTTTATACCTCAGGTTTACACCATTCTTGGTTTGAATGTAACTTACCTTTAGTGTGCATGAACCTCTGAGGGGGTTAAACGATCCTACTTTCCTAGAAACCGGTGCCGATATGGACTCAAACAAGTGGGCCATATAGAGGGGCTGTATTTATGTTGGGGAAATTACAAAATGAGTAACAAAAAGGAAACAAATTACAATTTGGGTAATGGTTTGAAAGTAATTACAATTTGGGTAACAAAACCCAAATATCTCAATGGGTTTGGCAAGGGATTTGATATATGTATATTCAAATATTTCAATGGGTTTGGCAAGGGAATTGATATATGTACCATCCCTTTTCAACTATTCTACCACATCTCCTATATATGGTTGACATTTACAATATTAAAGTAGGTGTGTACCAAAGAAAAAACATCACTAATTTGAAAATACAATTTGACATAGACATTGCAACTTTAATTTTGGTTATATAGCTATGGATCTTGCTCACAATATCAATTAAAAGATCTAAATGAAACTAAGCATAATTTAGATTTTTTAATTGATAATGTGAGTGGGATCCAAAGTTGAAAAAAAAAATTAAAGTTGTAATGTTTATGTCAAGCTCTATTTTCAAATTAGTGTTGTTGTTTCTTATTCCACACCTACTTTAACATTGCAAATATCAGCCATATATAGGAGGAGTGGTAGAATAGTTGAAAAGGGATGGTACATATATCAATTCCCTTGCCAAACCCATTGAAATATTTGAATTTTGTTACCCAAATTGTAATTACTTTCAAACTGTTACCCAAATTGAAACCAATTGTAATTTCTTTCCTCTTTGTTACTCATTTTGTAATTTCCCCATTTGTATTCTTCTAATTTATTTTTGATTTTTTTACAGCAAGGACTGAAATTAGAATTGCCACGAGACTCATTTATACAGGCATTATAAATCCATTACAAAAATGCATAAATCAATGAAAGATCCAAGCTAAGCTTGTCCTTTTCTAAAAGCTAATGCTTCGTGTCTAGGGCAAATTATAACCCACGTGCTACGCAGTAAGCCTCTACTCGAGCAACTAAAAAATAAAAATGAAGCCCATGCTACAATTGTACGATAAACTGGGTAATAAATCAACCACACATAGGGCAAGAATTTATTTTTACTTATATTTGCTGTTTCTTTCAAAACACACTATATTGCACCCATTAAATGTAATTGAAGAGAAACTAAGAACTCTGAATAGATGAAATCACTAGAACTATATGAAAACAGCATAATATAGTTGAACCTACGTTAACTAACATGGTTGGGACTAGGTGGGTCTATATTGGTTTAGCCCATAAAGCACTAGGCTCAATTTTTCACCACAACCACTCCAAAACTGCCATCTTTAGAATGAGTACTAAATTTTATAATTTTTTTTCCACAAATTTAGCCGCAAGATCTTGTACTACACTACTATAAAAAGATGTGAAAAAAAATTCAGAAATTTTCACCATGTAGATTGTTAAACATTTAAGTTTGAATCGACAAAAAGCCATTTTTTGTCTTGCAAAAATCTGGGCAGCTATACTTCACAAGGTCATATTTGTATGAAAAAAACTCCAAAATGGTTGTAATCTTTGGATTTGTTTTTTAAAGCAAGTTGAGTACACACTTGAAAATTTTCAAATCATTTGGAATTTTACAACACATGGAAAAAAATAGTAAGCAAAAAGAAGTAGAGAATGATTCAAAGCACCAAATTGTTAAGAACTTAATTATGGAAATGAAAAATTCCAATCCCAATGGTTATAATGTTGTGATAAACAATCTCCATCTTTCAATTTTGTTATTTTTCCAAAATATTGAAAATTGAGTAAATTAATGGACTTCAAAGTTCATTTTAGAGTAGACAATCCATAACTACCTGCAAACAAAAACTCCTCATAACTTTCATCTTGTTGATAAAAATGGAATGATTCAAAGCCTCCCCAAGTACATATAAATCTAAGGAACCAATTCTAAAAACAAAATTCAAAAAATGTAATATTTAAAGAAGTTTTTTGGCTGCCCATTGAGCAAAGAAAACTACTTATCATGCGATAACTTTTGAATCATGAAATCAAAAGTTATGAAAATTGTTGGGCCTTAAAGCTTCTCCATGGACACATCATGTGTGAAAATTTCAAAGAAAAAAATTGAAAATCCCATTAGTAGTGAGCTGCCCAAAATTGCTATGTTGCCAAAAAAAGGTGTTTAATGCTTTAGGGGTTAAGAAAGTTATTAGTTTAAACATTATAAGTGTAGGAACCAAAATTGAATAGGCATATGACATTAGCTTAGAGAGGACATTAAAGAGGACATGTTCTATTATACAAAGAAATCCAAAAAATTCAAGAATACATTAATTGTTTTTATCATTATGTGGTATATGATGACTCCCTGTAATGCACATGCTTGTTTGTGGGACCATGGTAGAAAATTTTGATTTTTTTGTTAATGAAGATACTAGCAATAATTTGCCCCTTTTTTGGAGTTAGGTCAATTTTTACCTCTTCCATGTTTCTAAACTAAATTAGGATCTCTAAATCCTAATTTGAATTCAAAATGTTTAAATTCAATCTCCTAATGGTTAAAAGTTAAACTCTTACGTTGGCAGATGAAATATCAAAGAATTTCCACCTTAGTCTCACAAAAATGTCTATGTAGCAATGTCTAGGGCAAATAGGCATTTAGTGTATAGACAACTGGTTCAAATTACAAATAAAATAGTTGCATTTGAAATTGCAGGCCAAGAAATTGGTCAAATCTCACAGAAGTCTAATTATAGAATATTGTAAAATAAAATTAGAAAATATCTACACCAAATAATGCATACAGGTTGCCTTAACAATTAGGTTGCCTCACCTTGACAAAGTTATCTCATGACTCATCCTTGGCCACATGGAGGGGCATGCAACTCTCTTTATGCTAATGTAATCCCCGCTTCTATGTAAAATTTTAGCTTCCCTGCTACTTGACTATGAGGCTTGTTGCTGCACCCAACCTATGCTTACTTCCTCCATTATCTAGTATAGTAATAATTGACAAAAATTTGTGTCATTGGAAGAAAACTTTGTTAAAGTCAAAATAAACTTCATGATGTTTTCTTGCTTTTAACGCAAAAATTTGCTTTAGAAGCAAGAAAACATCATGTAGCTTATATTGACTTTAACAAAGTTTTCTTCTAATGTGTAGCGGCAATAATTATCTAAACATTGTAAATGTGGAGGAGTTAGTATGGGGCAACCTATGTGCACTATTTGGTGTACACCAAATACTGCATTTAGGTTGCCCCATACCAACTCCTCCACATTTTACAATGTTTAAATTTGTATTGCTGCTACACTAAATTTCAGCAATAATTATTGTGACAAGCAACTTTTTAAGGTCTTGGTAGTAATAACACAGCTCTAGAAAGACAAACTAGCTGTGTATATGTCATAAACCATGTGAAATCCTAATATTTAGAGAGTTACATGAGCCTCCAAGGGGCCAAGCCATGAATCACAAGGTAACTTTGTCAAGGTAAGGCAACCTAATTATTAAGGCAACCTAAATGCACACTATTTGGTGTACAGTAAATAGTGCATTTAGGTTGCCTTAACAATTAGGTTGCCTTACCTTGACAAAGTTACCTCATAACTCATCCTTGACCACCTAAAAGGGCATGCAACTCTTCTTGGTTTACAATCATCCTTGATTTTGTGTAAAGTTTCAACTTCCTTGCTCCTTGACTGTGGTGCTTGTTACAATGCCCAACTTTTACTTACTTCCTCTATTGTTTATCATAGTAATTATTGACAAAATTACTGTAATCTTGATAAGTATTTAAATAGTGTGAAATGTCAAAAAATTAGTATAGGGGCAACCGAAATGCACTATTTGGTGTAGCGCAAACTAGTGAAAAATAGGTTGAAAATGGGAAATGCCCGGTTGTAGCTTGTAAAGTTCAGTAAACTGAGCAACATATGACCATTTTGCCAAATAAGAGAAAACAAAAAGGATTGCTTGGGATGTATTGGTGGTCCCTGGCGGTTGGGCTAGGAAATACCGCTTTTTTCATTTTCTTTTTGAGAATGATAGGCTTGTGACTTTGCTTGGTTTATGATATGGCTACCTACTACCGGGCTTTCAATGGGCTCGAAGCAAGATCGGTGTGACCGTGTGAGGCTTTTGAGGACCGTGTCAAAAAAGGACTTGCATTATTTCAGGTGGTGTGTTCCATAGGCCCTAGGGAGCTCAACCTAAGCGCCCCTAACCCTCAACCGCGGTCGGCGGTCCTTCCAAATGAGGCAAGTCGGTGGATTCCAAGTGCACCCCTGTTTTAGCAAACCAATCATCCCCTCAAATGGTTCAAGCTTAGCTCCCATGCTTGTCTCATTTAAAAAATGATTTTTTTATGGATACCCTGAAGCTTGCAATACATGTATGTAGCATCCTTTCTTGACTATTCTACCACACCCTACTATATGGTTAATATTTACAACATTAATTCCTAAAATTCTTTTGTGTTTAGAGGCCCAAATTTGCTTCAAATTGCTAGTCCCCAAACCAATGTCAAAAATCTTCATTGAAACTTATTTTTTAACAAATCCAACCGTAGGATCCTTTGGTTGACTTGCACAAGTACATTGTCCCAAAATTTTAGAATGAATGTCCCCACCAATTGCAAGATCAATGTGCCTAAACTTCAAAATGTAAGCTTTTCTAGTCCTTCCAGAAGGTCAAGTTTTGTTTTTCAAACTTTTTAGAGAAAAGCACGTATGTTGTATTTCTTGTGCAATTTTTGCAATATATTGGAAAATGGGTTGAAAGCATATGTAAAAAAAATTGACCAGAAAAAGATTTGGGTTCATTTTTACAAAAATTGTAAAGTGAAAGGTATTGATGAATGAAAGATATAACTAATATGCTAATAAATTTTGGAAGAATTTGAAAATTGTTAATCCCAATGGTGACAATGCTCTAACAGACAATTAGTAACTTTATTTTTCATTTTCATTTGAAAATTTTCAAAACTGAGGGTAAAAGATAACTTTACATGTTTTTTCTACCCTCTTCCTACCTTCATTGCCTGTAAAAGAAAACTCCTTGTAACTCTTACCTCATTATTTGGAATTGAGTGATTCAACTTTTTTTTGAGTAGGTATCAATCTATACAATTCTATAAAAAATAAATATAGAAATTTAGAATATATTTTTTGCTGCCCGGTTTGACATTGAAATTGAAAAAACCTTCTAACTTTTGCATTACTTATTGGAATGACATGAAATAAAGCTTCACATGTAGATTATGATGAGTAGCATCCATCCTAAAAATTTCATGAAAAATTTCCAAATTATGAAATCAATAGAGCCTGACCGAGTTCTCATAAAGCCCAAAGTGGGCTCCTTAGGCTTTTAGGGGTTAACCCCTAAAGAATCAACTGTCCCCTCGGGGGACAAATGGATTTTGGGCATGTACCTATAGCTAATCTAATTTTTGTGATTTTTTGAAACTTTTATTGAAGGTGGATAATTCAAAGATCTAGGTGGGCATCTAATTTTTTCTTTGTTCCAACATTTATTAAAGAAGTTACACATGAATTTCTAAAAAAGGGGGAGGGTGGGCAGCACAAAAAAAAATTGCATTTTTAAAAAATAAAAATCCGAAATTGATTCTTTAGATTTTTGTATGTGGAAATCTTTGAACCATTCAATTTTGATTGATGAGACAAAAGTTATGAGAAGTTTTAGTTTGTGGGTAGGTATATGGGACTCCCACACCTCCATTCTTTTTGCCCCTTGTAAACTTTGTTATTTTACTTTTTTGAGCTCTTTGTGTTTTTGTTTTTTACTTCTTTTTTCCAAGTTGATTCCTTGGATTTTACCATTTGGATCCAAGGATTTCAAATTTCTCAATTTTACATAAATCCTCCAACTTTGCCTCGTGTATATGCAAATTTCATGGCCTAACGGCATTGCAAAATTTTACAAAGTATGAATCACACCTCCAATTCATTTGAAAATTCTCCCACATTTACCTAACTTGGTCTTCTACATGGGAATAATAAACCTCAACTTTGCGTAAAGCTATTTTTTTGATATAGGAGCCGTCAAAGGCTTTTGACATTTTTGGGCAATAGAGAAAAAAACTATTTTTTTCACTTTAGATGTCAATATCTCACTCCTTTGCTTCTAGAATGAGCTGAAATTTTTCCCACAAGTACTTCCCATAGTCTAGGGCAAGATCTTACGGTTGAATTTCCAAAAAAACTTTTTCTCCTACCTTTCTACTCATTCCCCCAAAAGTGGCAATTTTCAGTGATTTTCAAAGAAAAAAAAGGGCTTGGTCCTTTAGGGGTTAAAATAGGTTTGGACCACAGGATAACACCACTAATTTGAAAATACAACTTGACATAAA
Source organism: Ulota crispa (assembly GCA_963920765.1). Lineage (NCBI taxonomy): Eukaryota > Viridiplantae > Streptophyta > Bryopsida > Orthotrichales > Orthotrichaceae > Ulota > Ulota crispa. The sequence continues at coordinate 25,469,171 of OY987242.1, forward strand.
AGATGTATTTTTATTTTTATTTTTCAACTCAGAATCCTACTCATAGTATCAATTCAAACAAAATTGAATTAAACTAAACATAATTTAAATTTTTTAATTGAAACTATGAGCAAGATTAAGAATTGAAAATTTAAATTAAAACTATATTTTCTATGTCAAGTTGTATTTTCAAATTAGTTATGTTTTTCTTGTGGTCCAAACCTATTTTAATATTGTAAATATTGACCATATATAGTAGGGTGTGGTAGAATAGTTAAGAAGGGGTGGTACATGTATCAATTCACTATTTGTATACATACCCTTGGTTTTTCGAAAATTGTAAAATTATCTTTGTACCATAATTTTCAAGCTTTTGTTTTATTGTATACTCTACTCCTTTCATGACCAATGTTAAAGCAAGGAGTGCAATAGAACGGAATAGAAACAACTTGTGTACAATGGAAAAAAAGTGACATGCACAATAGAAAAAATGCCTGAAAATCATGGTTCAAGGATATATGTGCAGTTTTTGAAAAACTAGGGGTATCTTTATAAATATGGCAAACTTTAGGGATATCCTTAAAAATTTCCTTAAAAAAAGGGGGTTAAAGAGTGGCAATAATAAATAACAAGGGATAGTTCACATTATGTCTCACTTCCCATCCGTACAAATCTTACCTCAACTCAACATCCAACTTCATTATGTTTGTAGAAACACATTCTAATAAAAGTTGTGAACATTTTATACAAAAATATGGGTAGGACTTGGGTTGAAAGTTGGGTCTAAGAAAATGATCAATCCAAACCTGGGGTGAAATGCCACCTTCTTTGGTGCCAATTTTTTTTGAAAAGTATTGCCATTTAAAAAAATACAGTGAATTGGGAAGTGTGGCTGAAAACGTAGTTTGAAGAGCCAAATCCCAACTTTTAACTCTATACTATTCAAACTCTCAGATTTTAGTGGGACATGGATTGTAGTGAGAACTGCCCCTAAGGATGTACTGTACAATACATTGTAGTAATAATAAATTTCATTAATTCCTCTTTGTAAAACATGTCTTTTATCTGGGTTTGGTGATTTCATCTGTTATTTTAGATAAAACGAAAGTTCATCTAGAGATGCAATGCTTGATTTTTGGCTCAATAACAACAAAATCATGTATAACTGATGCAATTTAGTACTATTTTCCCTAACAAAAGAATTTTCTTATCTTTACTGGTATTGTTTCTTTAATTCAAAGAACCTCAAGATCTCATTTGTCAATCTTTTAAGTCCATGTGGATGACGTCATTTTGTGAGCGTAAAATGGTAAGCCATGCGTGGTGAGCCAATATTTTGTGTGCCAGAACTCAGAACCAATTCTAAGCTCCAAATCAATGAAAAAACTAAATAAATGGTAGCATTTCAAAAAATAAAAGTCTAAAGTGCACAATTATAGGGCCCTTATGTACACATTCATAAGTGAAATTCAATGTTGCCAAGAAATCTAGGCTCACTGCCCATTGTTCATGGATCCGTGCTCTTAATATAGCATTTTCCAAGCAAGTCTCTCTGTATTATTTGCTTATCTTGTTGCACTACACTTGGATATATAATGCCCTCCAACAAGTCTTCATACATTGCATTTTGTCATTCAAAGAACTTTCCTAATACGGAACATAATTGGTATTTTTTTTTGTTTTTAACCCCTAAAGGACCAAGCCCCCTTTTGGGGGACAAATGGGATTTTGGGCATGTACCTATGGCTAAACTACTTTGCGTGATTTTTTGAAAATTTTATGGATGATGGTGAATTCAAAGACCTACGTGGGGATCTAATTTTTTCTTCATTTTGACTTTTACTGAAGAAGTTAAAAATGAATTTCTAGAAAACGGGCAAGATTGGGCAACCCAAAAACTTCTTTAAATTTTTTTTTAAAACAAATAAAAATATGAAATAGGTTCTTTAGACTTCTGTATACATAGGAAGCTTTGAATCATTCAATTTTCATTGATGAGATGAAAGTTATGAGAAGTTTTGTTTGCGGGTAGGTGTGGTTTCTCTCAAAATCACACCTTCCCACAAACTAAAAACTTCTCATAACTTTCATCTCACCAATGAAAATTGAATGATTCAAAGCTCCCTATGTATATATAAGTCTAAAGAACCTATTTCATTTTTATGTGTTTTTTAAATGCAGTTTTTAAAGAAGTTTTTGGGTTGCCTAATCTTGCCTGATTTTGGAAATTCATTTTTAACTTCATTGATAAATGGCAAAATGAGAAAAATTTAGATTCTCATGTAGATATTTGAATTCCACACCTTCAATAAACTTTTCAAAAAATCACAAAAAGTAGATTAGCTGTAGGTACATGCCCAAAATCCATTTGTCCCCAGAGGGGACAGTTGGGCCTTTAGGGGTTAATCACAAAAATTTGATTCTTATGCAATTCCAATCAAGCATACCAAATTTTGATTCCTCAAAATCAAAACCCTATTTTTGGTGAATTGTTTTGTATTAAATTCATGGTTTTACATGATAATTTATTGAAATATATTGGTGATGAGTTTTTGAGATTTGATTGCATGGGTATGTAGGAAACATCCCTAAGCACATTTTCTATGCAAAAAATAACTCCCTTAAGAAACTAAATTTTGATCAAAATATTTCAATGTAAACTGTGGGGTGGTTGCATGAAACACCTAACAATTTTGGGTCAAACTGGCCCTTTTTGACTAAAACGCTGGCAGTGCTACATGTACTATGAGTATTACAGATCACCAACGACATGTACATCTTGAACATCTGTGTGTTACTAGACTTGCAAGGAACGCGGCACATGCCCGATGATAACTGGAGCACATTAATTTGCTAAGCTTGTGTAATGTGCGGCGGTTCTATAAGGCCGCCACGTGGCACTCATTGCAACACCATCCATCCAAATTGATGACTATGGACATCGTGTTCATGAAGGTTTCGTCCTCCAGGTGCAGGGGTTGTTGGCTTAGGGTTTGCAATTTTAGTTTTAGCTTTCTAAGAAGACAGTTTCACGACTGACTCCGTGATGCTAGGTAAACATGTGTCCATGTCGTAGTAACTGCTGCATTATTCTGTAGATTCATACATTATCTAGAAGGGTAACAAAGGGCAATTTGTATTTACTCTATACGAGGCTAGCAATCACACGTAACTTATTGGCGTTGAGACGGACGTCAGGGAGTTGTTTTGGAGTTTGCTTCTTTGGGGTTTCATAAATTCACATTGCGGTTTCTAGAGTTAGCAACGGTGCTTACCTTCAACGCTGAAGCTCTGCGTACAATGGCCAAGGTACAGCTTCCTTTTCCTTTCCATTTTCACTTCAAACGCAAACCCTTTCATGGTTGCAATTGAGTTATTTGGTTCATTTTCAATGAATTTGTAGGTTAGGGTTTAGCCAATTGTACTTGCAGGATGCTAGGATTTCTTCTAAGGGTATACATCGTTGGCATTGGATACACATAAGCAAGTTTATGTAGCAGTCGTGGGCGGCTCCTGTGTTGTATTCCGGAGTTAGCTGTGGCGTTCCCCTGTGCATTTCAGATTGTCCAATGAAAGTGACTATTTCTCTACAAAATTTTTGGTGAAGTCAGTGCATTAGGTTTTTGTAGCATAGACTTCCACTTTCTTTGTCCTTAAGAGATATTCACAATGCATGGTGTTGGACCCTATGTCCATTTCAAACAACTGATTCACAGGGAATTCACTGTGGATTAATCCATGAGGCCCTCTTTCCCTGCTGAATTAGAGTTTAGTTTGCCATTTGTGTTAAAAAATCCACAAGATTAGGGTTCAGAGTTCAACCATCTGCATTCTAGCTATATAATCTACATGGGAATTTATAGGTGCAGTCCAAGTACAACCTAATATAGCTACATTGACTGTAAGACGTATAATTACACACTTCCATGAAATTAGGATCAATTTAGGTGTTACATATGTTGCTCTCTATTTTCTTAGTGACGCATACTTGTCCTCGATTTCATTATATATGATTACAAGTTAGTTTTCAGCAAACCACAAATGTATTGAAAATGTAGACTTATGGCATTCAACACTGTCATGAACATACATGTAATTACTTACAGAAGTAGCAATACCATAACACCCACACATAAGGTGAACGAATACAACTTTTCCTCTCACGTGGTTTTACCAAAATCTAAATCAAGCTCCACAATACTCATTAGATTGTGCTAATTGAAGTATTTCCAATCTAATCTTCCCTCCCTCCATAAGAATAGAATTTAGACATTTATAGATAAATGCCATTCCCTAACAACATTTTATTATTAAGGTGTATGAAATGTTCTCTGAATTTTTGGCTTAGTAATTACTAAGTGGTTCAATCATAAACTCACATGAAAATTGGACTATCATATGACAATGCCAAAAAAGGAAGAAAAAACATTCAAGAAAATTGGGTTCTGCCTAACAATGTATCGGGAAATAAACACTCTACATTCAATAAGATCTTCGTAACGCACACGACCATTACTAGAATGTGCCCACGTACTTACTTTGCTCTGCATAATGTACTCTAGCATGTTTTTTGTTGTTTTAAGTTACAAAAGTTTACTTGTAATTATGACTTCTTTCATCGTTTATGAGTACCAATATCTTCTCCATGGATAACATTGTCATGTTCTTAGTACTCCGTGGGAAATCTACTGCTCCTGATTCCATTGTAGACCTTTAACCTAACATTTCCCTGTCACCAAAACTCCACAAGCTCCTTTGAACAAAAATATTCACAAACCTCTATTTCATAGTATAGGACTCTAGTCTAGTGTATACCTCAGGTACTACAAAGGTGTGCTAAGTAGTATTCCTCTCTAGCTAATTTCAGCTGCCACTTCCGGTCTGCTTCTTTTGCAATTTGCTAGGTTATAGTTGGAATTCATTTGGTAAACCTCAGTACTCTAGCATTTCATTAGAAACACCCCAATCCATCCTGCTTTTGATATTTGGTTCCTTCCAAGATTTGATTTGTCAATTTTTGGATACTCATCGAACAAAAGTTATTGCTTAAAGTACTACCTCATACTAGCTACGTCAGGTCATACTTTGCCTCCATCTATTCTACACATCGATATTACTCTCCTACTCTCTCATGTCTCTCCACTTTTCCAATACCAGATGTCCCTGGTACCTCTTTACTCAGTATCACCAACTAATGGTAGTAGTACTTCCCGAGAGTCCATTACCTAATACGTAGTTCAAGACCTATGGTATCCAATTCATTGTGGTTCTCCTTTGTAGGTGTACTCAGAATATTAGTATAGCTTCCTAGTATTCATGGATATGTCAACGCTTCCTAGTACGCTTATAGGACCATTTTGTACCTATATTGTGTGGTTTAGCATTACCGTTGTCAACCTAGTCCCCTGTAGCACTCCTTGTGTCAATGAAAACTTTGCACCACAATGTCCACCCTCCTGTAGTCTGACATTCTGGAGTACCTTTTGGAGTTCTAACATTACTACCTAGTACTATTTGACATTCCTAGTAGGAATGCATAGAGTTCTATAGTCATTACATAATAGATGTACAGTATTACATGCACAACATGTAATACTACAATGGACTAGTACGTACTCTCTTTAGGTTCGATAGTACCTACCATGTGTTTTGACTGATTTGCAGTGTTTAAAGCATTATGCCCTGTTGCAAGTGAATCGTACTGTATAGTATCTTATGCTTATAAGCAATTCTGTGACTGTCAAGCCAGTCAATTTGTACCCAGTTGTAGGGAGCCCCATAAGGCTTAGACTGTGAAGTTGCACGCCAGAGGTGGACTTTGTGACGTCGCTCAACAGGCCGTGTCGACGGTGCAGACAGTTGACACTCAACAACAGCATGCTAGAACGGTGGTGACCCGGGTGGGGATACTAGCACTTTCGCGAAGACCTTCCAATCTAGAGGGAAGACCTTCCAATCTAGAGGGAAGACCTCCACAACAAAGGGCACCTCCTCCACTGAGATGCATGTTCATAAGCAGCCCGTATTGGTAGTTGCTCCTAGCCTTGGTATGACTGACACAACCGGCCCTGGACAAGTCAGCTTCTTCAAAGGCGTTACCCAGCCGCTCAAACCAAATACTTCCCCTACTATAGCTACAGTAAACATTCAAGGAGGTGACAACATCAAAGACTCTGCGATTCTAATGACAAGTTTCTATGGATCACTAGTGAAGAAGAAAGTGTCGAAGAAGAGAGAGGACTCGAACGCCTTGGATTACCATACCGAGGAAGATGAGGAAGATGATGGCACTTCTTCTTGCAGTCATCTAGCCGAGTTCCAAGTTTGTCAATACACTCAAACTCATTTTGGAACTATCACAAATTCAGTAATCTGTACAACTTAAGTAGTGGTTGCATGTGTGCAATAGTTCTGGGGGGGGTGCTCTTTGAAGGACGGCAGGTTCCTGCTCTGTGGTTGGTGCTAGGGGTAGCAGGCTATGTAGTCTGGCTGCTATTTTAGACTTTCATCATGTTCACTCAACCTTGTAGTCCTGTCTCATTTCAATGAATTAACACGTGTGTGTATTCTTGTCACAGCGTCTAAAGCGTCCAAAGAGGAGTTACAACGCCGAGCAGTGCCGGAAGGCAATCGAGGACCTTTAGCTGCCTTATAGGAGGCCACTTTATGCCCTATCTAAAGATGACTTTTGGGGCGAGTTCAACCTTAGTAGTAACGGTATAAATCCGCACAAACTAATGCTTGGAAAGCATGTCCTTGTTGAGGAAATGCAGGCAGTATGCGGATCTAATAAAAGCCGTAATGGCTATAGCGTTGTAGAGAAACTGCTTGCAGCTGACCAACAAGAAGTGGAAAAGCTCTATTGTGTATGCTACCAAAAGAAACCCCAGCACATCATGTCGCAAAGGAGCTCGCAATGGGCTGGTTCTTGGAACACAAGAACATGGAGAAGATAGATTGGGTTGAGTTTGCCGCTATTACAAACCACCTGCAGCAGAATAGCTACCGTGTGCGTGCAAGGTCTTTGCTTCTCCAACTTAAGGCAGCTAAAAAGAGTGATATGGACATTGCCCTGGAGTTAGCAATTGTGCAAGGTTGGGGTTTTGGCGACAACAAAGTGTCCTTGAAGAATGACTTCAAGCATCCTAGGGAGGTCAATGGAGGCCCAATAAAAGGAGCAACTGACTCCGCATTCACCATGGATGCCTTTGACTTTGACATGCTATCCTCTAGGTATGCATCCATCCACTTTTCTTGTCATTTTCATGTTCTCATAAACTACCTTTGGGTTACTCTGCATAAGTGATTTATGGGCCCATAGTCAAATCTCTCATGTCCATTTCACTTTTGGATACAATCTGCCAAAAACACTAACATGGAGACAATTCTTAGTAAAGTCAAAGACAAGGTGGAATGCCTTGTGGACAAGTCTAGCGATTTTGCCATCAGACTTACCAACGCGGAGAAGGAGGCGTCACTTTACAATGCCATGGTGGACCAGCTGCTGAAATAGTTTCCCAAGTTTGAAACAACTTTTAACCTATCGGAAACCGACGACTTACAGGGGTGGTGAGAGAAAGTACTTGGGGACGGCCCAATGCATGACATGCTCAGGAACAATATCAATGACCACTCTAATCTGCTATTGCACAAGCAACTTTTGGAGATGGAGCATGTCTGCATGGGGCAACGGCTGCAAGTGGCAAGTCGGTATTTGATGGCTTTGAGGGCAGAGCAGACCACGTTGTAGTTCGGACGTCTAGGATGTGTTATGCACCCGGCTCCTCTACCAACTCCGAGACCCGACATTCCCTTGATGCTTGACTTTGGAGACATGCCAAGAGCACCTTTTTGTGCAGTTTGTGACAATGGTTTCTCTTACTAGCATGCCTTGACATGCAGCTGCAAGCACTTCTATCATCCCTAGTGTGCTGCATCTTGGTTTCAGGAAATATCTGATTGTGCAGTGGTTGATTGCAGGCGTGTCTCCCCCATGTGGTTGAAGGCTTTTGGATTTGCAGGTTCCCATGATGAAGATCGCAGTGCCGCCACTAGAGACAGTATAACTCCCGGCTCTAGATTTAATTTTGCTCACGTGCAATCCACGGGAGGTATTCCAGGTTTAGTTAATCAATTATCTTACTTTCATGCATGATTAGTGGACTAAGATAAATTTGGATATATACTACAATTTCAATTATTAGTTGTTGTTTTCCCGGTCCACATCTTCAGGGTGCTGGAAATGTGCCACTAAAATGCATGACTTTGAATTTGGAACGCCGCAGGATCAAGTAAGGCTGGGATTCATGTGGCTACCGCATCCGCATTTGGAAGCACCTTCTCCACATCTATAGCAGAGGGTGCCGACGCTAGGGGGCAGGTTCCTATGCATCATGTGCCACAGAAATGGACAGACTTTTCCCATGTCTCTCCATTTCTTACTCCTCAATCTTTTCCCTCAAGTGCAGGTGTGGTAGGGCTCAACCAAATGAGGGATATTGCAAAGGCGTCCTTTCAGAGAAACGTAGAGCAAGTGAACATTGTGATGGAGTCGGATGACTTTGTTGACACTGATAAGGTTGGTGGAGGCCTTTTGGCAGGGGTAGAGGACATTGAGGAATTAACAAAAGAGAAGTTCTCAGTGCTTAATGCTAAGCCTCAGGCAAATGCAATGGAGGTTGATTCATACTCAATGCCCAAAGTTCTTCTTATTGAGTGGGAATTGAATCCGTGCTAATTGGTTATTCTGATGGAGTGTGAGTGCTCAAACCTCCCCCTCAAGAAGTAAGTGCAAGCACAACCGGGTTCTAACAAAACTAAGAAATGAGCTATAATAGCTAGAGGGTGGGTTTTGGTTGTAGATTTCCAACAAAAGATGCCTTCCAAGCAATGGATCTTTACTAACAAGCCTACAACATATAATGATGATCGAGGACAATCTACTTAGTATTCCTCATACTAGATTTTGTGGTCAATGAAAGTGGAGACATGAGTAATCATACCTCATCATGGGGGTTCACATACCCTACGTCTTGCTCGTGAATGGCCTCCATTTTTTCGTGATATGGTGGAGCTGATGTAATGCCTCTACTCTAGGGACAAATAATCACAACACTCTAGAGGTTTGGTGGTTCACCCCGTATTACTAGGCTGGTTTGGGTTATCGCCTTGTGATAAATAATCACAACCTAAACCGGCTTCTATGCTCGAGGGTCAAGGATTATCTTAATCCCTTGGCACTTGAGAATCAAGGATTATCCAAATCCCTTGGTGGGTTGTTAATGCATTCAAAATGCCAGAGGCTAATTCCTTTCCTGGCTACTTAATGGAAATATGACGCCTTGTGGTTCTACGTGCCCCTATGATGCACTCTTAATTCAATCAAGAGGAGGATCTCCCCATTCTTTGGACCAAGTATTTAAATATTTAGCCAAGACCAAGAATAGATGATCCCAATTAATGGCTTTACTTCCCTCCTTCTCTTAGTCAAAAAATCCTCTGAAAAATTGGAAAGCGGACCTGCTGGCCCAGCAGGGCGGAGTTTGAGGCTTGGAGGCGGGTTGAGACCTGGCGGTGGGCCCGGGTATTGGCGATGGTTCGGGGGCAGGGCTTCCGGCAGCCGCGGCCGCGCTAGTTGCTGTGACTAAGCTCGAAGCCAAAGCTTAGAGCGTGTTGCTTTGACTGAGCTCAAAGCCAAAGCTCGGAGCTTGGCTTCTGTGAGTGAGCTCAAAGCCTAATGCTCAGAGCGTGCTGCTGAGCTTGAAGCTCAAAGCTTGAAGTTTGCTGCTGTGACTGAGGGGGGATTTTGGAGAGGCTTGGCCGTGTGGGCCAGGCTCCTAGGATTTGAGGCTAGATTGAAAGAACAATGCTGCGGAATTCTGGAGCTATGGCTAAGAGAGCAAGGCTCATGGAATTCTGAGGCTCAGCCGTGGGGGTGGGCTCATGGAATTTGAGGCTAGTGTTGTGAGAGCAATGCTGCGGAATTATGAAGTAGGCTATGAGGCAGGCTTGTGGAGTTTTGAGGCTTGGTCGTGAGGGCGAGGCTCATGGAATTTTGAGGCTGGCGATGAGAGCAAGGCTTATGGAATTCAAGGCTAGGCTCTGAGGCAAGCTTGTGGAATTTGAGGCAAGCCATGAGGTAGTCTTGTGGAATTCTAAGGCTAGAGTGTGAGAGCAATGTGGCAGATTTGAGAGCTAAGCTAAGGAGGATATTTGAGGCTAGAATATGAGAGCAATGTGGCAGATTCAAGAGCTAAGCTAAGGGGGGTTTATGAGGCTAGATTGTGAGAGCAATGTGGCCAAATTCAAGAGCTAAGGTCGAGAAGCAGGGCTCATGGAATTTTGAGGCTCGGCTGTGAGGCAGGGCTCATGGAATTATGAGGCTCGGCTGTAAGAGCAAGGCTGGGGGGACCCGATGGGGTAGCTGCGGTGAAGCTGGCCATTGTTGTTGGAGGGAGAGTCAATTCACCAGCTTGAAGACTCTGGTAGCAAGGCAAGCCTCAAGCAAAGGGAGTCAGAGAGCAAGGTGACTTCTCATGGAACTGCTAAGGGAATTGAAGGAGCTGGCCACTAAAGGCTGAGTTACAAGAATTCCGGCAAGCTACTATGAGGACTTGTTCTGGTAATGAAGTTATGATAGCGACTAGTAAGAGGACTCTCATGTAAGGTCTTGTGCTCTAACTATCAAAGGACTTAAACTCAACTGAACTTCTAGGAAGCATGGAAAAGCAGCATCGCCAATTGTGATCCAACTTCCTAGGGGTTAGTGGGACCAATGCACAACTATGCTCTAATTGGGCACTTTAGAGAGGGGACTCCTCCAAAGGCAAGGCACAAGAAAGCTAAGGAAGTGGCAAAACACAAGTGATGGGAGAAGAGAGCCAAGTAACAAGAGGTGGGGTTACAAATAATGAGTGATGACAAGGAGCCAAGGAGTGATGAGAATGATGGCTTGGGAGGAGGTGGGCCTCCCTTTATTCATTTGGGGGAGAACACCTCGGCCCTCTATCTAGGAGATCCATAGTTTCCTTGAAATCTACCTAAAATCTAAGAAAAACTCAAAATGGATGAAATCTGGATGAATTCACCATAACTTTTGAAGCGTAGCTCCAAACAACAAAAAAAATGGTGGCATTGGATTCCTTGAACCCAAAATAGCCGGTTTTGGTTGTTCACACTCCCAATTCCAAGCTACAGGGCGTCGAGAATCTTGAATGAAGGGTTAGGGGTGGATGGATGAAAAACCCAGAATTGGGAATTCATCCCAAATTGAGAAATTGACTTTCCAAGGTCTTCTAGTATTGTCGGGGGAGCCAGGAAACACTCCTTGCTTTTGTCAATTGGGCTCCAAATGGGTACAATCTTGAAATTGGATGTCACGCAATTTCTTGAAATTGAATAGATGTTGTCATTCGAGGTCTTGCCGCTATTGAAACAACTTGAAACTTGGGGTATCTTCATAAATCCTTGAGAAACCCTTCCATGAATTTTTGTGGCATTTTACTGCCATTTTTCAACCTCATTTGACCGGAGTCAACTAGTAGCCTAGTAGGATTAACTGCTTGGAATCTCGCTCTCTGAAAAGTAGAAGGTCTTGGGAACCTTGGATACAGACGCACCTAATTGATAATGTGACTTGGACTAGGTGATGTGGCCCTTGGCCATGGCATGGCTAATCTACTCCTAAACTAACCCTCTCTAATTAGGTTAGTGTGGACTTTTGGAAGGGATCCCAAGCCCTTAGTATGTGTGTCACTCAAACTAACTAAAAACTACTAAATCTCACTAAATTTCTCATAATGACCTACCAAATGGAATAGGGTAAATGGCGTACCGCTAACCATTTGGTATAACTAATCTGAATCAACATAAATGACTATTCCACTTATATTGATGTAATTTCAAGGCTAAGTAAAACAAAAAATGAATTCAAGACTTTTGGTGTTGAATCTGGGACCCACATGGAGTGCCCTTCTTTTGGTGGTGTTCTGCTCCAAAGGTTTGCGCCCATGCGGATGAGGTATTGCACGGGGAGAGAAACATGACACCCATTATCAAGCCTCCTAGTCCTCCTATTAATTCTCTTTCACAAAAGGATGCCTACATGGAATTCTTTGAAGAGGAGGCTCAAAGGACGTCTCAGAAGTTGCATACAAGTACGTTTTTTAATATAAGTACTATACAACATTATGTTCCTTATGTATTTAGTTACTACTAGCGTGCACTAACTAATATGGTTAATTCAATGGGCTTTTGTGAAGGTATAGGCGCGGAGCAGACAGATTTCAACGCTTCCTTACTAGCGCAGAGTCCTATACCGACTCCACAAGGTTCTACCGAACCAGTCATTGACAACACCATGCAAGATGTTCCGGAGGATGCTTTAATCCCACCTCTCTCGCAGCGTACATTTGCCTCCCTAGACTGCAGAAGGGCTCTTTGTTCATCAAGGCAGGTGGCGTCCTCTGCAATACTACCAAAAGAGAACGGGCCTTGCACGTGTCATACTAGAAGAAACGTGAAGGTAACGACAAAGTGAGTTTTCACCGAGCTTTTGTTTATTTACACATTTGATTGGGCACATCGTGTAGAGGCGGATCACTTGCAAAGTTGTGGCGCCACCTCCACGGCATACGCATGATTTGAGGGAGTTTTGGTTGCAGCAATTGTGGTAGGCAAATCCAGATGTCATATTCGATCATTCCCATTAAGGGTTATTTTGAAATTGATTACCAATTGTTTTATCCGTATCATTACTCGTCGTTCTTGTAGCTGTGGTATCTTGTTTATCTTTGTACAATACGTGAAACACAATATTGAAGCATGACACCTTCTTCTTATATTTTTGTGCTGCGTGTTTTGTTAAGAGAGACTTGCAATGCAAGAACTTAGTCATGGGTCCATACTTATGACAGATCACACCAAGTTTCAAGGAGATTAGACTTGTTTGTGTTATTCACCTGCTTCTGCTTTTAAAAAAATAATTTATCGACACAAGAATGCGTCAAAATTGATTGTTCTCAAGGTGTTGAGAGCATTCCCATTTGCTGCTCTGGACGTGGTAGCATGCATGAAGCCCCACACTGGGATGTGTCGTCCTACACATACACGTGGATTCCCATATTACACTTCTTTGTATTGTTGGGACCAGTGGTTTAGTCTCCGTCTGCAAAAATATTTTGTTCTTGTACAAATCCATGTACAGACCGGGCGGGTGGATGTTGCTATTGTGTGTTGAGTGGAGGTTGTGCGTACGGCAAAGATGGCCAATTGAAGGACCGCTTAATCCAGCAGGTGTTTTCACAACTGATCTTATTCATACATGCGTGGTTTTGGAGTTTGTATTCTTTCGATTCTCTCTCTATTATTTTTTATTATAGCATAGTTTAGAGAACGTCAATGACATTGGATTCAGGTACTTACTATTCTCATAATTTTTTTTCAATCTGCAGTATTTGAAATGCAGAGACAGTGGGCAAGCATGGGTGGTTCATTGTTATGGTGATTTTCTTTGCAAAGGTTTGTGGAGTGGAGCTTGTCCAGGACATGTGCAATGTGTGTATATTAAGGAGTGTTCCTCATCGTGCCTTTGCAGCCCAAACTGCAGCAATCGAGTAATGAAAAGAGGCATCACTATCCCTTATGAGGTATGCCTTAATTCTGGAATCCTTACGTCTGGATCACCATGCAATTCAATTTCTGTTAAGCATGCAGGGAGGCTCATGCAACGGTTGTTTCTAGGTCTTCATTACTAATACTCAGAAGGGTTGGGGCATCAGCTCCATGCAGCAAATTTGTAGGGATTGCTTTCTATTTGAGTGTGTTGGCGAGGTTGTGACAAATGCAAAAATGATAAGACATGGAGAGGGCAATAATTTTACATTTTTACTAGATGCGCACTAGCAATCTAAGTCATCACAGGGGAATGACTAGTTGCTATGCGTCAATTCCAAGCTTTGTACTAACATCGCTCGCTGGATGAATCACAAGTATGCATATTCAATCCCCTAGTTATTGTGGGCTCTCCTATTGTATCCCCATTGCCACTAATAACTGGCATTGCATGCAGATGCGGCGACGCCAACATGATGGACATGCCTATATGGACCGATAGCACCCAGCCTACACTCTACCATGTAAGTATTCAACTTTGTATTTGTATGGTTTACTTTATTGTTTGTTAATACTTTTTTAGAGTTCATGATTTCTGTCTAAATTATCTAATCTTCTCATGCAACGCAGGTTGCATTTTTTGTAAATAGAGATATACCATGCGATGAGGAGCTTACATGGGATTATGGAGTACAGTTTGAAATTATAGCATCCAGTGTTGTACCTTTCGATTGCACATGTGGCAACCCCTTCTGTAGGCGATGATAAGAAACTGATGGCGTCCAATACGACTACTACAGTAGTGCACAAGTAATGGGTAGTACTACTACTCAGTACTTGATATAGTAGTGGAGGTACTAAGGTGTTGCTTCCTTATACGCAAGGACTTAAAGGATATGGATTTTACTTGCACTTCATAATACTGTGTAAGTGGTACTAACAAACACACAACCTACTTGATGTGAATAATGATTGCATGCAAACTTAGACGATTACTAGAACGTGTATATTAGAATGAACAATAACTTATAGAATTTTTAGGAGTACTAGTTTAGACAAACTACACTATGTAGTATTTGTGAGTCGCTGTCAATACTTCATAAAAGACTGCTTTTGAAATAATGATATTTCAGTACCTCATAGTTCACTGAATGTAACATAGTTTCAACTCTGGACACATAGGTTTGATGAAGACAAGAGCGCTTCTGTACAGTCAATGCTTTTGTGGTACTCTTCTAGCGCGCAAGTAATGACATCAATGCTCTCACTTGGCAAAGTGTAGACAGGGTCGCCACCCTTCACTTGATGCGCACAAGGTATCATTTGGAATTTGCAAGCTAGTACAATATCCGCGTTTACATGCGCCAATCTAGAATTCTTCAAGTATACATAGTTGTTGTGTGTAGATCGTCCCCATTTTTGGTAGTATGTAGCAGTGAGAATGAAATCTCATGTCTTGAATATCCTTCCCCATGGGCACTCAAAGTCCTCCTCAACAATGTGCTTCCCTAGTTGGCACTGGAGAATATATAAAGATACTCCCTCTGCGTTGTCTGCTCCTATTGGAATTGAGAAGTTATTGCCTAGTCAAACTAGCCCTGACATGCTGCCTTCATCTTCTTTGTATGTCCTGTTACCTTTGTTGTTGTCATTGTCTTCCCCTTCTAGTAGTGTCTGTGCGTAATTGATATTAAGTGGCTAAATTTTGTACACCTTCCAGTCTGATACGTGAGACTACTGCTCGCAGGTGGCATATTGCTCTTCCAAACATGGCCCACAGAAGCAACTGAAAGGGCGGACCAAAACCTTCGTAGGGTCTTGAGCATCTGGAGCAAAGACTGAGTGGAATTTGGAGGAGCCAATTATTTGATGACAAGCATGTGTATTGCTTTGATCTACGTCATCAACACCCGCTAGATGGAAATACCTGAAAGACCTAAATCATCACAAAGTGTAGGTTGTTAGCACGTACCAAGTGAAAGGTAAAATGTAATGTAATTTGTAAAGTGCAATGGAAAATATGTCACTTATAGTACAAAACCAATGTTGTTGATGGTTTTATGTCTAAGAGGTGGAGGTCATGGTTTTATTATTCACAGTAAATACTCCACATACTGATTTCTTCCTTATGTAGGTTGAAGAAGAAATATATGTTTTTACGATATTATGTATCTTTATATTTTTATGTGTTACCCACTGTTGACTTTGCCTAACATGACACCTTAGTTGCCTTTGGTATTCTAAAAGCGTTCCAATCAATGAATCCAAGCAAAATGTCATTCAATGTGTTACTGATGATTTTATTGGTTAGTACATGGTCTTCATCCTACAAATTTCAGAAATAATGCTGTAGTGAAGTGTAGATTGAGGTAAATTATGTCATGTACTTAGAAATTGAGAAAACCAATAATAGACTTCTTAGTAGAGGATAGCAGAATTTCAAAGTTATAATGGTTCTGCAAAGGAAGTAGTTGCTGAGCTACATTTAAAAAAAAAACAGAAATCGTAAAATGGGCTCATGTTATTATGGAGTTCTTGGTTATGCTGAAATTGTCATCCTACATCAGGAGTACTAATTGTCACTTTTTTTTTTTGTTGTTTGCACAGAAATTGAGTTTCAACAAAAAGAAGACAGTAGCAATCATGTTTAATATTGAAATCTGTTGGACCCAAAAAAAATTCAAAAGTACCGCATGCGTCCATTTTGGTGTGGTACTTGACCCCCCATATTTTCAACCAAGAACCTCACACAATCTTGAGCATCTTGGAGTGGACGGTCTGTATTTCTCAATTGCTTCTGTCTGAGCGCTCTTTTCACCACAGCGCCTACGCCATCCTACTCTCCCTTACCATGACCAGAACCATAGAAGTTCCATATCATTCGACATCCAGCGGTGAAGGATGGGTACCTGCATCATTGGTGAAATGAACAGATAGAGGTCATTATGTAATCATCGAGCTGCATAGAATGGACATGAAATAGAGACATCAAATTTGATTCATAATACCAAACCTACCTTGCAAAAAACACAAATAGCTTGCAGAAAATGCAAAACCTACCTCGCAACAAAATACAAAGACCTTGCATCTTTAAATTGAGCAGAGCACCCGTCACTAAAGACTATTTGCATATTTGGGATACATCCTTGTGCCACCAACCAACGCCAGTGTTCAAGCATGCAGTGTTGTACAAACAATGTGTCATGTGCTCTGTCATCAAATAACTAGTAGTGTGTCTTGCGGATTAGTACCAGATCATTGCCGTTGTGGTCCTGTAGCACTTCTACCGGGTACAAAACTTGTACCATGATTGTCACTTGTGTGGAGTGGTAATAAATTGACTGGATTTTGTTTTGTACCTGGAAGGAGTAGTTCTCAACAAAATCGATGTGCATCAGGATTGCACTAGTGGACAAAGAATCTTTTGTTAGCTTCGCTTGATTCGCTTGCCAATGCGCGCAGAAGTTGTGGACCACAAAAGCCTAGAGGTTTGGCTTGAGGAATTCTATGAACATAAAGAATGTACTGTTGTAAGTGACCTCCTTTATCCTCTTTCTTGGTTTGTTTGAATATATTGTGGTGTCGATTTCATACTCAAATTTCTTCCACTTGATAAGGCGGTGTGGTCCGTTTACTCTTTCAAGTGGACAAAGGCGAAATGTTTGTACACCACAACACTCACAGGATCCCATCAAGCAACTGCACGTGACATGAATATTATGAGGTACTTGGTGAAGTTGAGAATTGCAAGAGGTGCACGAAATATGATGAAATGACGGCGTTGGTGGGAAGACTGTGCTTGATATTATGAAACTGAGAGTCCTCTTCCTTCGCACATAACACGGACATCCACATCTCTGTAACTCCAGAGAACCAACTAGCCCCTACATGGCACCTTCCGTCTTCACTTGCGCCGCAAACACCGCAGCGGCAGTTGAATTGGACGTGCACCCCATTATGTGGGTCACGGAAAGAGTTCAAGGCTTGAAGCAGAAAAAGTACTTGAATGTGGTGGCGACATCAACAAACATTTCTTTCCTTGCACTTTATAACAAAGAATGGCCGAAGCTTGATGAATGATTGGATCTTTAACTCCAAATTAGGATGACGTAGCTGGAATCTCTAGAATAGTTTTGCCTGCAAGTACTTTGTTTCATGACAAGAATGTACTATGAAGTACTAA
The DNA here is from genome assembly GCA_963920765.1 of Ulota crispa. Classification (NCBI taxonomy): domain Eukaryota; kingdom Viridiplantae; phylum Streptophyta; class Bryopsida; order Orthotrichales; family Orthotrichaceae; genus Ulota; species Ulota crispa. Next base: position 25,486,944 of record OY987242.1, read on the forward strand.
GTAGTGCTTCAACTGTCATATGCGTCACTACATAATAAGCCTAACAAAAGACAATATTACATAATGGTAACATAGTCTGAGTCATCACTAGGTAATGAAGAGTGATTACCTCACCTTTGTACTGACCAGTATCAACAGAAGACACATAGGGAGTACTACTGCAATGGAAGTACTATCTGAAATTACCTTTAGGACTATGAATTACTCAAAGTGCACATGGTCAATGAAGACACCGTATGGACAAACTTCCGGTACACCTAGACACTGTAGCGTAGTGAAGGTACTCCGCAGATGCTATGTAGGTGGACTAAGGACATATGGTAAGAGTATAGTCTATGTATAACAAGTAGTGGTATAGTATTAGAAGTACTAAGGTATCAAAACCTACTTGTGAGAAGGGTTGTATGTAGGACTCGTAGAAGTTGGAAGTAACATGGATAGACAATGAAACTAAACCGTAAGGAAAATGAGGTACTAGGTAGTATTGTCTATGACAAAAGAGATGAGCGTGGTAGTAGTAAGAACTCCTAAGTACTACGTGAGGAGTGTTTTCTAGAATGTGTGTCAAGTAAAGCATTAAATAGTAGAGAAAGAATTGGCATGCTATGTTATGAATGTAGTGCTAGACCTTTCAGCTCAACATTATGGAGAAATTGCTAGAGACCATAAAAGCAAATGAAATATCGCACAGGAAAAATCTTGTATGAGGTAGATAGTTGTTTCTACTAGTATAATGAAAAGCACAGTAGTTAGGATCATGAGATTACTAGGAAATCAACAATACCATAGACACTGGGTGAACCAATAAATATATAGGAGTGAAGGGTACAAAAAAGAATAAACAAGACTTAAACAGGAAGATGGAGGGACTTGATGTACCTTCTAGAAGCAACAAAACTTGTATTTCGGGTTGGGACATTTTCTATCATTTACCAATACATGAGTATGAACGGTAGAACTCAACAAAACAAAAGCAGCAATGTAATTAGAGAAAGAGTGTACGTAGAAGTGGTATGTCAAGTTCATTTCTCACAGTTTATGGCCGACTCAAATAAAACGGGGATTGCTACAACTGAAGTGAGTTTTAGTTCATGTAATTGAAAATCAGTGAAAACATTGAATACTTGGCTTTCTACAAGAAAATGGGCAACATGACGCTCGTAAACACTTTGTCCCAACCTCTTCCTCCACACTTGCTTGCGATTTGGGCTCACCCTTGTCTCTTCAATCCACCAGGAAATCGCAGCGGATTGCACTTCCTTGGATAGCCCTCCATCTCGCTTCTTTTGGCAAGGCACTTTGAAACGGAACGAAATGCCAGGTTCCGCTACTTGTAGCATGCACGTTGCCAAGTCAAGATTTTACTTGCGATTTTCAATAATCTTGTGGAATCTATTGGAGTCACAATTCTAGTCCGACACAATTGCTTCCAAGATTGTGCGTTTCTGGGCCAACATGCCACTGCAATGAGGGATTTTCATGGCCTGCAAGTCTAATCTTTTGTTCTGGAGAATGTTGAGCTGAGCTTTAGCATCCTCAAGAGTGGGGTAGTAGTCTAGAATCAACAATCGCACGGTTTGGTTTTTAAACACAACCTCCATGACGGCGGCTCTTAAACCGGCGTCTAATAATTGTTCGAGGTGGTATATGAAATCTCTAGACAATATGGCGGCTCAATGTTTTAACGTAGATCGTGACAGGACAGATTCACCCCCCTCCATTGTCATCTACGACCGTTCCCACAACCGATCTCGGTACTTGCGTCAATGCTCTTTAAACTAGCTAAATAGCATGCAACTAAATAAGTTGTGAACTTTGTAGTGTTTAATCTAGGAAAACACATTGGCAACGGCAAATGTAGGGACTTCAGTGAATAAGTTAAAGTACGAGTTTAGATCGCTGACCTCTGTTGTTTGTCCCTCCAAGTTCTCTGCTAGCTATCCTAAGAGAGTCGCCGCACGTCCTGTCTTGTTGTTGGGCCCTTGCGTCTCACCCTATTGCACCTCACCCTTGTCGGCTACATATCTCTTTGCCATTGAGAATGGCATAAAATTTTGGATTGCCTATCCTGCACCTGTGGTCAGGGTTGTCTTGTTAGACAGACTTTGGAGTTTGGTCATCGTGTTGTCTGTCTGACGTCTAATGTCGCACATGACAAATGTCAAGTATTAGTGACATCCTTGTCTAATAAGGCCCTATTTAACAGCTGAGATACTTTGAAAATCTATTTTAAATTTGACTCAAAATGTTGAATCTAATAAGTGAATATTGAATTGAAATACTTTAATAATATGAAACATTAATATGTCAAGATTGGAATGAAAAAATGTTTCATTTAAAAGTCAACCTTAAAGTTGACTCTATTAGACAGACGAAGCGGCTCATGTCCGTCTATGACGTCAAGTTTGTTGAGTTGTCGCCGTGTTAGGAAAGACAACCATGCCTGTGGTCCCTTGGCCTCTCGCGCATGACACAATTGCGCTGCAACCGCTTCGGCTACTAGGTATGTAGTAGTGGAGAATACACTAAAGTTATGAACTGTCTTCTGCAGATCTAGTTCCACAGCAGTCATGAGTCACCATGTCATTCATCACAATCATTGACAGCATAAGTGTTTGGAATTGAAGAAGACATGAAAATGCTCAATCCTAAGCTACAACTGTAATCAATGCATGAACAAAATGAAGCAAAAAATGCAACCCAAAGAAACAGCGGCATAAACCACCACCGAAGGGCCATATCATATGAAACACGCTGACATTACTACCTCCCTGAAAAGACAACGGTGTAAAGGGAACAACCAATAACGTCAATCAATGAATGGACAAGAAATAGGATGTTAGCGTGAGATGAGGTCAGCCTACGATGGTACTACGTAGTGGCAATAATGGTTCAGTAATACTCAGAAGACATTTGCACCAGAAATTTGCTAATATTCAAGGCTGCCACCTTTTAAATCTTAGTAAATAAAGAAATTATCTGAAAATTAGCCATTTGGTTACCTTGTGAGGGGCAGTGACTGGTGCAAAAAGTTTTTGAAAAATATTTGTTTCCATGCACAAAAGCTCGTCCAATGAATGTCCACTTTAGGGGGACGTGGAGGGCATATAACTTACAATTTTCTGAAACACCTCAACAAATCCATGTAATGTTCAATGGTGAACAACTTCCCAAATTTGTGGCATCAAATACCCTTTTTTGGGCTCAATGCAATACTGAAAACCCACGAAATGGCCAAGGTAGACATAATATTGAAATACATTTGAATTTAGTGATTGATTTCTAAAAAAACCCAAAAAAACACATTAGGTCAATAACCTCAGTGTGAACCTTGCTCTAAAGTTTCACGTGAAAAGAAGTTGGTAAGAAAAAGATACACCCCTAAAACCACACCTCCTGCAGCAAGGGGATAGAAAGAGGACAAGTGTTTCTTGCAACTACCCTGTGATATATCCAAATTTTGTGAAATAGAAATTTCTCTACGATAATCAAATTTTGCTATTTACTTTAGATGTTGTGACCAAGTTTGTACCTTTGAGCATGATATTATGTTTACTTGGTGAAAGGGCTACTTAAAAAATTAAAACTTATATTTTACAAAATTTGGGTATATCACAAGTCACATTAGAATATTTTTAGATCAAAGTTTAATTTCTTAAGGGAGTTATTTTTTGCATAGAAAATGTGCTTAGGGATGTTTCTTACATACCTATGCAATCAAATCTCAAAAACTCATCACCAATATATTTCAATAAATTATCATGTAAAACCATAAATTTAATACAAAACAATTCACCAAAAATAGGGTTTTGCTTTTGAGGAATCAAAATTTGGTATGCTTGATTGGGATTGCATAAGAATCAAATTTCTATGATTAAAAGCAAAAAATACCAATTTAGTACCGTATTAGGAATGTTCTTTGAATGACAAAATGGGGTGTATGAAGACTTGTTGGAGGGCATTGTACAAAGCAAAAAAGCAAATATCAATTTTTGAAATTTGGATGTAATTAGTATGTTCCAAAAAAACACAACAATGTTAAAATAAAAATACATTGTCATCTTGCTACACTTGATTTTAGTGTAGAAATTTAAAAGGATGAGGAGGGTCAGTGTTCCGCATAACTTCTACTCCTTAGTGATTCTTTCAAATTCATTTGGAGTGTGCTAACTTAGCTTAGAACCCAATTCCATAATGGGGATTGGAGGGAATATTAAACCCCTCTAGCGCTCTCTAGGCCGGGTGGAGGTTCAAACTCCCTTTCAATTTGGGGTCTAGCCTTTGGCCCTTGTTTTTAGGCTTTTTGAAGTTGGAGGGCTTGGACACCTATTTTGGATGGTGGCCCCATGCCCATTTTATCTAGATTTTGTAAAAATTAACTACTTCAATTTATAAATAGTATTAAGGTAGACCTTGTAAAGATGGGACATGGGACATACTTTGAACCGCCTCTAATTAAAAATTTATGAAACATATGAATTTTTAAGACACCCAAGTTTTTTATCCTTCATGTTAATCTTCTATTCTAATGTTGGAAAATCTCAATATTAAATGTTTTATCCTATAAGTAAAAGAAGAGATATATGCAAGGTAGTGAATGTCTTTAATCATTGTTGCTAGCTTTGGTTGTATAAAGAACGTCTCAATAAATTGTTTCCTGAAAAATTACATAAACTTGAAGGCCTCAATCTACTTTGACAAAAAAAAAAACTGTTCTGATGAAAGAACAAGAAATTTTAAAACGATTTGAAGAAGTCAACCATTATATAGAAACAAGACAATGAACAACTAGATCTTGGTTCCTTTAAAATGTTAACTTGTAGAAAGCAATGCGTTATGATAAATGGGGATTTTACATATAGGCAGTTTACCCTATTATCATTGGGCCTTGATTCAAATATTAATTAAAAAATTCTACAATACACTCAAAGTCATGATTATGGTATCATCTAAAAGATAATCAAGTCAAGGTATTGTATCAAGTTCCAAATTCCTAGATGAGTGAAGTATAAGTTTGTTATCAAGGTTTCAATGAGGTAAGGTCAAGGTTCCGCTCAAATTTGAAATTGCCCTATTATCACTTCCTTGTCACTTCCTTAGAGGTTTTCATTATCATACATGATCATATTTGTCATTTTCATCTTTGAACTTCTTCTTCCTTTCCTTGACCTTTGTGGTCATCCATAAGTGCTATCTTAGTTGACATTTTTTAATTGTTTTTGGTATTTTGCAATTGACATTGCTAAAGCTAAGGTGTTGGGGCAATAAATTGTATATCTAACTAAGGTTTTCATAGCTAATACGCTGCATCTTTTGCAAGTTTTAGTCAAATGGAACAAAAATTGCATCACTAGTAAAGGACTCTAAGACCTTTCTTGCAATACTTGTAAATTTTGATTTGAAACTAAACCCTATAAGATATGAATTTTTGAAGATAGAGAAATGATAATAAGGGTGGAGTGATAATAGGGTAAACTACTTGTACTCTACTCTGAATTTGAAAAATGTACTTGAAATATTTAAAAACTCATTTCTTTAAAGGTGAAATTAATTGATTTTTTAAATGTACTGTTTACATACCCAAAAAAATTATGGTTTTATTTTTCCTTGTTTCACAAAACACAGAATTGTCATTTTTAGGTTCATTCGAATCTTCAGTTTTTTCTAAAAATTTGAATTCGTAATATCAATAATAATAAAAACATGTTAAAATAAGTATAAGCAACTGTATGAGTATCTACCGTATTTGACTTTAAATTTTATGTAAGGAAGAAAATATGTTTGTGAATATCTAAAGACCACAAGTTGGTAATGGCAACCAATAAATTTGGATACAAGCTTGAGAGGGCACAATTCATGAATATTGGAAGCTCCTCTAATATAGTTTGAAAATAAGTTTGACATAACTCATTCCACTCTAATCATCAAATTCCATAAACAATATTTGGGCTTAACGCACGTGGCCTTTGAGTATAAGAATAAAATAAAATACAAATTCCAATACTTGCAATGGGAATTAAGGACCACAAAAAAAAGTAGCACTTACTATAGAAGTTTACAAAAAAACTGCCAATTTTTTAAATTGTTTTCTAAAGATCATATTTGTTTGTTTAAAAAGAAGACGTAACTCAAAATGCTTTCATTGACGTGCAAAAGTGGGATATGTTGCTAGATTTATGAGACATTCTCTTTTACACTGTGGCTTCTCTTTGAATATTTTTTAATTTTGTGTCAACTGAAGCTTATAATCCTTTGTATCCATAAATAAATGAGAACTTTTGAAAAATCTATTTCGTTTGTGCTTGGATTTGAAGATTATCTCTACTCATATCTTACTGAATTTTTTTGCTGCAATAGGCCATTGAATTTTCTTCAAAACCTTATGGTTATTTTGTTCAGTTATATCTATTTTGTTGAATTATATGACATAAAGAAAAAATTAGGTTTTCGTGCAGAGCTTGTTTTTTTTACTGTAAAGAGTAGGCCACAAGAGTTAACAGCCAAGAAAACAAACATATGAAGGGAAAAGTGTCTAATATACCAAAATCAAAGTACCTCCTGGGCTAGCAGTTCCGGTATGTAAGGGTCCAGGCAGTTGTGCTATGGAATATGGAGTGCCCAAAACAATACGAGCCAGTTACCCATGGTTTTCCCAAACGTGTGCTGACGTGTCTATATAAACGGCCTCATTTCCATACAAATATGAAAAAAACAAAAAATGTCCCAACAAAATTTTGGTTACCAGAAATTTATCAAGCAAAAGTTTTACGGGCTAGGGTGAACTGACCACCTCATTGCCCTCCTGAGGACAAGGAAATAGTGTCCAAATTGATACATCCTAATTGACTGAAGGGAAAATTTTGAAATGTGACCAATTGTCAAGTCGCCAATTATTAGGTCTATTTTCAATATTTTTCCTTTTACTATATGTGTTTAAATTGACAAAAAGTGTCTAAATTGACAAAAAAAAATGTCCTAATGGATAAAATATCTGAATTGACACATCCCAATTGACAAAAAAATGACCAAATTGACAATGTTTCCTTGTAGTGTCCACTTTGAAAATTTAGCATCAAGAGATTAGGTATATGAATTTTGAGTTCATTTATGGATTTAGAGACCCTGATTTAGTCATGGAACCTTAGAAAAGGATTGAATTCACCAAATCCAACATATGAATAGATTTGTACCTTCCCCTTTGAAAAATAGTGGAGTTATTCCAACTCGGCCCAAATACATGAATATCTAGTAGACATAACCCAACCCCATTCATCTAGGCGAGGGCTATGAAGGAGTCAATTCACCATAGCCGTCCTGAATAGCACTCATAACATTCAGTAGCCTAAAGAGAGGTTGCCTTTCCCTCTCTTCAGGTATCATCCATGAACTTCATCCTAACCAAAAAGAACTATATATATACTTATTATTATTACTATTATTATCATTATTTTTCTTTTAACATGACTAGGCCCCAAATTGCCGTATGTGCACTAAACTCAATCTCTCTTTCATAAACTCTAACAAATTCAACCAAGTGTCTCCATAGCTAAAAAATGGTGTGGAATATTCCACACCATTCTCTTAGAGAGAGGGCAGCCTTTGCATTCCTATTGAATGTTATGCTAGCTAAGTACAGTTTTTGTTGTAAATGGACCAAAAAGTAAATATTGTACCACTAATTCAACTCCTATTTCAAAAGAGTGTTGAAATACTTATAGATTTGAGATTAGAATACTAGTTTATAATCACAAGTAAACAAATGGTTTCTATTTAAATATGTACATCAATGTTTAGAACAAGGATTCTTCTTACTAGCAAAAATTTGCCTAAATCTTGCTTCAATGTGGTTATGGCTACCATTACACACAAAAAATTGGGCAAAAATATGGATGAATTAGCCAAACACCTCCCCAAGCAAATACGAAGTTTGTCAAAATTTGGATGAAATATATTGATGTTAATAAACGTAATGGATGATATGCACACATCATTTATTCTATTCAATTCTATTCAAATTTTCCTTACTAACTTACATTCTTTGGTGTGGGTTGCTCTACCTTGACCAAAACAAAAAAATACGCATATGTATTTCGGCCATTTTGTTGTAGTTATTGTTTGGGAGAATTTGAGCTTCATTAGCTAAAATACAATATTTAGCAGTTTCAAATGCTACTTTCTTAACATGCACCCAATATTTACTATAACTATAGTCTAACATAGGTTGAGTTTCACAATTTTGAAAAAACCTAGGCCAATTTACATTTCGATAGTTCCAAAATTTTAACCATTTTAGCTGGTTTTTAACCAATACAATTGGCTGACTTTGTATTAATAACCGGTTCCTAGGTTCGGGAAGAACTGGTGGTTAGTGTAGTGGCAGCTGGTTGAAATTGCAAAAAACCTGATTGAAACTTGAAACCATTGGCTAAAAAACCGGTCCATTTCCCAAAAAAATCTATAGTACTTTTACAATAGAAATTTAGAAATTTTACAGAAAATATCTGGTCCATGTTAGTGAAAATCTGCTCGAAACTGCACACTGCCGGATTTCAACCGGTGAAACTAAAATTTCTCCTCGAACCCTGCTCGGTTCTCCTAGTGCTGTGTATCTACACAAGTTTAAAATAAAAACAAATCCGAAAGTGGTACAGCACTGCACATGAATTCATGAAGTATTGAAGTCATGATTCCTTTTATTTTTTGTACAGAACCGTTTTCCTTAAAGTTTTCTCATGTGGCCGTGGGACTGCACGAGTAGACACGTGTGCCTTACCTCCACCTCTTATTAAAGAGTACATAATTTTAGCACGTTTTTAACGTTTGCACATCAGCTGGCCCCTCCCTTTCAAGTGCCGTGATAAATTTCCTTTCCACAATAACCAATAATTAGCATTTCCATCAATACAAATAACATTCACAGCATTTTCATTTAAAAAAAAAATCTTCTCTTTGCTTTACCTACTCACTTTAAAACATTCAGTAGCCTGAAGAGAGGCTGGCTTTCCCTCTCTTCAAGAATCATCCACGAACTTCATCTTAACACAAAAACAACAAAAAAAATAAAAAAAATTGTTTTTTTATTATTTTAATTTTAATTTTCTGACACGTCTGGCCCCCTCGACGTGTGTGCATTGAACTAAGCCCCCCTTTCATAAACTCTGACAAATTCAACCAAGTGTCCCCATAGGTAAAGAAGAGTGTGAAATATTCCACACCATTTTATCCAAGTGGATGGAATGGTGTGGAATATTCCACATCATTCTCTTGGAGGGAGGGCGGCCTTTATTAGTGCTACTAAATGTCATGTTTGTCACAATGATAGAGAGACATATTAACATTTGAGCGCCCAGAGTTGAAACGAAAGATGCCTGACTTGTGTGCAATCAAAGTGCCCTTATGGACTGAAAAATACAATCCACAAGATCTGACCATATGAATTGTTAGTGGAAAGAGTCTCCATCATGCTAGGCTTGATTGGAAGTCATTTCACCGGACGTGCAATGAGATTATAACGGTCAAAATTGAGTTGACCCATCTTTTTGAGCGACAATATACAGTTGCCCGGGCGCTAAGGGATTAATTAGTGCATGAATCCAAAATACAATAACTTGTGTAAAGGGTAACTAAAAAATGAATAGTTTAAGGGGAAATGACAAATAGAGGCATAAAAACAACTTGGGGGATCACTTAAAGGGTTCATTAAAAACCACATGCGTTAAGATTTTGGACCCACTATCTTATGTTCTAAGACTTAAATAAAATGAAAAGAAAAAAGAAGAAAAAAAAAAAGAGTAGATTCTCCTACTTTAAAAGTTTATGTTTTGAATTATTGATAATTTTATTTGTTAATTATAATTAGTTACAAAATTTTGAAGTAAAATGATACATTGCAAAGCTAAAAATAACTTTCACACCCCTATTTTATACAAGATTTTCTTTTTTTTTTAAATACCCAAAAAATTCTCAAAAATGAGACTCTATTGAAAGTTTAGATTTCTTGAATATTGATGCAATGGTCATCTAAATGTGTTCTTTATGAATATTTGAGTTGAAAAATATGTCATTTTAGTTCATTTTTCAACCTTCTCTAGAAATCATTTAATATATTATTTGGATTGAAGATTTTGGCAATATAATCCTACAATCGTGATTAAACAACATTCTAAATTGTAAGTTGAAATCATATTTCATTTAAAAATAAATAGGGGGACAACAAATCACTTAACTTACGTGGTTAGTTGTAGATACACTAAGTGATCTCCTTGAGAAAAATAAAAAATATTATAGATAGGGGCACAATTTTAAAATATTTACAATTAGGGGCATAATCTCTTGTGAATCTTCATAAAATTTTGATTTGGACATCACATTAAATTTTGATTAACTTCCAAAAATCTTAGAGGCCTCTCCACATCAAGCCTAAATAAGTGATTTCTAGTAAAGGGAATGGCAATTGTGAGGATTGTTTTACTAAAATCTCCATATTTAGACTTAATTTGGAGAGATCGCTGAATTTTTTGGAAATTTGGCTAACATTTAATGTGATGTCCAAACAAAATATCATGAAAACTTACAAATTATTTTGAATCTGTGCCCCCTACTTATAATTATTTTGATAATACACCCCTATCTGTACTACTTTTTTTGTTTTCATGCCCTATTTGTAATTTTCCCATAATTTAATGATGTTTTTTGAACGGAAGTTGCAAAGCTATGACCTTTCTGTCGTGTTCTCATGGTCGGATTTATGTTAGAACTAACTAATGCTTACCAATAGAACATGAAAAGTATGTTTGTGTTACTTCTTTTTTAATTCATATTTGAAGGGGACGTGTTTTCATCTCCCAAATAAATCAGCCTATTAGATGAAAAAATCTAAAGCTCTATTAAAATGCTAAATATCTGCAAAAAAGTACTAAAATTTGATAGTACATAAAGATTATGAAAGTAATACTAGAATCTTAAAAAAACCAAATAGATGAAAGTGGGCATATTAAAAATGTAAACAACTTAATGTCGGTTGCTTGGATATTGTAGCATTTGGGCCGGTTCACATACGTGGATCCTACTAAGTTTTCAAATTCTCATCAATCAAGAGATTATACATCGTAACTTGCACTTGCACACTAACACACACTTTATACATAGGGTCATAACCGTGAAAGTTCTAGTCCAAGACACTATTTATGGAACCCACCATTGGAAAGCGTTGGATTTATTAGTATTTATATTGGTCCAAGTCCTGGTCTAGGCCTTGGAGCCAAGTTTTGAGTCCAAATTAAATGTTGCAATTTGTTTGTGAAGCTTTCAAACAAAGCAGCAAGAACCAGTGAATTTTAATCAAAGAAGAAAGTTAGTTTGAAAGCTTTCAAATAATAAGGAGGGGACAAGAGAGAAGGCAAGAAAATATTAAAAAATGGTCATGGAGGAAGGAGAGGGGGAAGAATAGAAGGGAGGAGGGATTTGCCAATGAGAATGCTTCAATATGTCATATTTTTATCACGGCGCACCTAGTTACAAGGTGGTGGATTGGTTTGAGATTGTTTGGAGTATTTTTGTTGGGATGGAACAATATGAATTTGGTGCTACGTAGGCATAGTGTCATTTTCAACACAATAGTTCCCAACTACAAATGTTTCCAAGGCCCAAGTCCAAAGTACGTTTAACCCCTAAATTTTTTGTGTTTAGAGGCCCAAAACTACTTCAAAATGCTAGTCTCCAAATCAAGGTCAAAATCTTCATTGAAAATTATTTTTTAACAAATCCAACCGTAAGATCCTTTGGTTGACTTGCACAAGTACATTGTCCCAAACTTTTAGAATGAATGTTCCCACCAATTGCAAGATCAATGTGCCTAAATTTCAAAATGTAAGCTTTTCTAATCCTTCCAAAAGGTGAAGTTTTGATTTTCAAACTTTTTAGAAAAAAACACATATGTTGTATTTCTTGTGCAATTTTTGCAATATGTCAGAAAATGGGTTGAAAGCATATGTAAAAAAATTAATCAAAAAAATTTTGAATTCATTTTTACAAAAATTGTAAAGTGAAAGGTATTGATGAATGAAAGATATAACTAATATGCTAATAAATTTTGGAAGAATTTGAAAATTGTTAATCCCAGTGGTGACAATGCTCTAACAGACAATTAGTAACTTTATTTTTCATTTTCATTTGAAAATTTTCAAAACTGAGGGTAAAAGATAACTTTACATGTTTTTTCTACCCTCTTCCTACCTTCATTGCCTGCAAAAGAAAACTCCTTGTAACTCTTACCTCATTATTTGGAATTGAGTGATTCAATTTTTTTTGAGTAAGTATCACTCTATACAATTCTAAAAAAATAAATATATAGAAATTTAGAATATATTTTTTGCTGCCCGGTTTGACATTGAAATTGAAAAAACCTTCTAACTTTTGCATTACTTATCGGAATGACATGAAATAAAGCCTCACATGTAGATTATGATGAGTAGCATCCATCCTAAAAATTTCATGAAAAATTTCCAAATTATGAAATCAATAGAGCCTGCCCGAGTTCTCATAAAGCCCAAAGTGGGTTCTTTGGGCCTTTAGGGGTTAATGTAGAAACCAATGTTTGGAGAGAACAGGCATTTAGTTTGTTGTTAGCCAGTTGGTTGGAAAAAGAATGACTAGCTAAAAAATATACTAAAATTTTCAAGAAAATAACTAATTACAATATACAATGACTACCAAAATTGTCTCAATGTTTGCTCTTGTGTTTGCTTAGGCGCCAAGCTTTTTTCAATATTTCCACTATATATAAGTGGCATTTTATCCTCAGATTTTTTTGTGTGATCCTCATGCAATCATGGTCAAGCATACCAAATTTTAGTTACTAAAAACCAAAATCCTATTTTTGATAAATTGTTTGTATCAAAATCAAGAAAGTTGATTAAAAAACATTGGTGATGAATTTTTGAGATTTGATTGCATGGGTATGTTGGAGACAACCATACGCACATCTTTGCTTCAAACAAATATTTCCAAAAAAATATATAAAAAAAGTTAATTTTTTTTTTTAAATTTCAGGCAAAATTTAGTAAAATCGATCATTCTTCATGGAATCTATTTTTTGGCAAAATATACATATCATCATGTTTAAAGGTATAAACTTCATCACAATATATGAGTTATTTTGCCAAAAAATAGATTTCATGAAGAATGATCAATTTTATAAAAATTTGGCCTGAAATTAAAATATTTTTAAAATATTTTTAGATTATTTTTAGAGATTTTTAAGATTTTTTTTGGAAATGTTTGTTTGAAGCAAAGATGTGCGTATGGATGTCTCCAATATACCCATGCAATCAAATCTCAAAAATTCATCACCAATGTTTTTTAATCAACTTTCTTGATTTCGACACAAACAATTTACCAAAATAGGATTTTGGTTTTTAGTAACTAAAATTTGGTGTGCTTGACCATGATTGCATGAGGATCACACAAAAAAATCTGAGGATAAAATGCCACTTATATATAGTAGAAATATTGAAAAAAACTTGACATCTAAGCACAGATTGAAACGATTTTGGTAGTCACTGTATAACAATATAAAATAAAAATACCCAATACCTAGACAGTGTAATCCAAGTGAAAACTTGGTTGAGAGTGAGAAATGTCAGATTTTAGCTTGTGTCACAATATCTGAGTGCATAGTGAGGGGATGCGCAAAACATCAATTAGAATCATGTAGCCAAAATTGAAAAGGATACACGTGTCATTGTATTAGTGGTTCAAAAAATGGGATTAGTGCTTGAGACCCACTGACGTCATTCTTGTATTTGTGTGAATCTAGTTTGACTTACAAACGATAAGGGATATTTGAATTTTGCTTTTAAAAAAAAATTCTTACCCAAGTTGGGTGGTTGGCCTCTGGTTGTTTTTTTTTGTTTTTTTTTAACCTCTTGAGTTAGGTAGTTAGACTTTTTCAGGTGATAGTGAAGCTCAAATTCTCCCCACCTACATTGCATTTAGGTTGCTCTACATTATTTTCTCAACATTTTAGACTATTTAATTATCTACTACTACAATAGTTTTAATTAATAATTATTGTAATTAACAAACTTTTAAAGGGCCTGGCAACAGTAATAAAGTTGTTGAAAAATAAACTAGCAACATCTAGGTCGTAAATCTTGTAAAATCCTAGATTCTAAAAAGCTACATGCTCCTCCAAGTGGCCAAGCCATGAGTCTAACTTTCCATGGTAAAACACCTTAATTGTTAACCCCTAAAGGCCCAAGTGTCCCCTTTGGAGACAAATGGACCTCAAGCATGTACCTGTGACTAAACTAGTTTTTATAATTTTTTTGAAACTTTTGAGGATGGTGGGGAATTCAATAATGTACGTGCACACCTAATTTTTTCTTCATTTTGACATTTATTGAAGAAGATATGCATGAGTTTTTGAACAACATGGAAGTGTAGGCAATCTGGGCAGCCCAAAAAACTTCTTTGAATTTTTCATTTTTCAAAATTAAAAATCTGAAATTGATTCTTTAGGGTTTTTACAAATGTGGGAAGCTTTGAATCATTCAATCCTAATTTATGAGTGTGAAGTTTTGGTTTGCAGGTAGGTATTGGATTCCCAAACCTCCATTCCTTTTGCCCCTTGTAAAATTTGGTCCTTTAGTTTTTTTTTTTAGCTTTTTTTTTCTCGGTTGTAGTAGACTAAGATTCCTTGATTTTCACCATTTGGATCAAAGTTATTCAGATTTCTCAATTTTACATAAATCCTCCAATTTTGCCTAGTGTATATGCAAATTTCATGGCCTTCTGACATTGCAAGATTTTACAAAGTATGTATCACACCTCCAATTCATTTGGGAATTCTCCCACACTTACCTAACTTGGTTTTCTACATGGGAAAAATAAATTTCAACTTTGTGTAGAGCAAATTTTTTGATATAGGAGAGGTCAAAGGCTTCTGAATTTTTTGGGCAGCAGAGAAAAAAACTTTTTTTTCTGCCTTCAGATGTGAATATCTCAATCTTATACAATTAGAATGAGCTGATTTTTTCCACAAGTACCCGCCATAGTCTAGGGCAAGATCCTACGGTTTGATTTTCCAAAAAAACATGTTTTCCTACCTTTCTACTCATTCCCCCAAAAGTAACAATTTTGAGTGACTTTCACAGAAAAAAGGGCTTGGGCCTTTAGGGGTTAAAGCAACCTAAATGCAATATTCAATGTACAGTACAATCTCAAAGATTTTCCTCACCTAGTTTTCTTAATCCAACAACTTTGCATCATACTAAATGTAATGAGGATTTTGTTGATTTGAATCATAGAAACTTGATTTTAATGCAATCCCAATCAAGCATACCAAATTTTGATCCTTGAAAACCAAAGCTTTATTTTTGGTGAATTGTTTTGTTATGAATTCATGGCTTTATAAATAAATTATATAAAAAATATTGGTGATGAATTTTTGTTGTTTGGTTGCATAGGTATGTGGAAAACATCCATATGCACATCTTCCATGCTAAAAAGGACCCCTTAAATAACAAAAAAAGTATCTAATTTTTTTTCAATGTGACTTGTGATATATCCAAAATTTATAAAATAGACATTTCTTTGCTATAATCAAATTTTGTTATTTGATTCAAGCATTGTGACAAAATGTATACTTTTGAACATGATGTTACATGAATTTGGTGAAAAACTAGCTAAACAATAAAATTATCTATTCTACAAAATTTTAGCATATCACAAGTCACATTGAAAAAAAAATTAGATATTTTTCTGTTATTTAAGGGGTCCTTTTTTGCATAGAAGATGTGCCTATGGATGTTTTCCACTTACCCCTGCAATCAAATCTCAGAAATTCATCACCAATATTTTTCATATAATTTATTTGCAAAACCATGAATTCATAACAAAACAATTCACCAAAATAAAGCTTTGGTTTTTAAGAATCAAAATTTGGTATGCTTGATTAAGATTGCATAAGAAGCAAGTTTCTATGATTCAAGTCAACAAAATCCTCATTATGTTTAGTATGATGCAAAGTTGTTGGATCTAGAAAATTGGGTGACAAAAATTTCTAAGATGGTACTGTACAATATCCTAAAGAAAAAGTACATAAGTCCCTCTTATGGGATTCAAAGAAGTTTGTACTATAAATAATTTTTTTTGGCAAAATAAATATATCATCATGTTTAAAGGTACAAACTTAATCACAATATATGAATCAAATAACAAAAACTAAAATCCATAAAGAAATATGTATTTTACTAAATTTGGTCATGATCACCCCAACATGAAAATCCCTATAGAAGGAATTTTGAAACTTTTTGGAAATGTTTGTTTGAAACAAAGATGTGCATATGGATGTCTCCTACATATCCATGCAATCAAATCTCAAATATTCATCACCAATGTTTTTTAATCTACTTTCTTGTAAAACTATGATTTTGATACAAAACAATTTACCAAAAATAGGATTTTGGTTTTTAGTAACTGAGATTTGGTATGCTTGATCATGATTGCACGAGGATCACATATAAAAAATTTGAGGATAGAATGCCAATTAAATTCTTTGTTATACCAACCTTTGTGAATGCCATGAGAGGCACTTATGTACTCTTTCTTTCTGATGTTGCATAGTAAATAGTGCAATTAGATTGCCTTACCATGGAAAATTACCTCATGACTCATGGCTTAGCCACTTGGAGGCTCATGTAACTCTTTAGGGTTTCACATGATTTACCACATGGAAATAACTAATTTGTCTTTTTACAATTGTGTTGATATTACCAAGGCCTATAAAATTTGCTTATTGTAGTAATTATTGCTGAAAACGAGTGTAGCAGCAATAAGTATTTAAACAATGTAAAATATGAGGACATTAGTGTAGGGCAACCTAAATGCACTATTTGGTGTATATTAGAGCATCTCCACCGATGCGAGCTCTTTCAATCTTTTCCATCTGTTTTGGCGAGGCCTCAAGTTCCTTGATCTCCACCCATGCTTTTTGAAAAGTTGGCCTCGCACTCCAACACGCCCCATAAATAAGCAGTTGACCACTTATCAAGGAAAGTAGAGGATAAAGCTCACTAAACTTAAGGTGAATAGTGCATGAATAGTGCATGAATAGTACATGAATAGTGGCTTGAAGGCCTCTTGCTAGACTCGGCAAGACCTAGTATCAAAAAAGGGTTTCGAGAGAGGCCTCAGCATATTTCATCCAATTTCAGCGTGTTGGAGTCACCCATGGAGCTGCTCTTACATCACTTTTTAGATAGTTTGGTAGCAAGAAAGTGGTAGTTTGATTCGAAGATTTTGATTTCTAGCATAACAAAATCAAATAAAAACTTACTTGAGGACCAAAGCCCCAACAATTAACCTCACATAGAAGCATATTTTTTAACATATTTTCATTTTGTCCTTTGCGACTCAACGAAGTTGGGATCTAGTGTGACATGGCATCTATTCTCTCTCTCGACCATTGAACTGGTGAACAAAAAGCCCTCCCCTTTGTCACTTTTTATCTTGAAAAATGCAACTATTCTGGAATGGTCTACCAGCATCTTCAATAATATTGGCATCAGTTTGAGGGGCTCCCCGGGGTCCGGGCTTCCCAATAGAAACCGCATACCAAGAGAAGGTACAATTACTAATTGCCATAGCAAAAATATACCAAACACGTTATAAAAACAAAAACAAAAAAAGTTGAAAAACAAGTCCATAATAGACTGTGATTGCAAACCAAAGCAAGGATCTTCTTATTTGTTTTTATTTGTTTATTGTTGGTGGACTATACCACCCCAATGAGTAGGGAGATCTGTAAACCAATAGAAAGTCAGTTGAACAAAATGACAAAATCACCATTTAGAATTTGAGTTTATTGGATAATAATTGGTTAGGTTCTTCAAAATAACTACTTATTGTAAAAGTAATTAGGTATTATTTGGTGCATGTATTCAAAAAAGTACACTAAATAGTGCATTTAGGTTTCCCCACATTAATTATTCAATATTTTATACTATATAAATACTTATTAACCCCTAAAGGACCAAGCCATTTTTTTGTGAAAAACACAGAAAACTATCACTTTTTGGGAAGCAAGTACAATGGTAAGACAAAAAGTTTTTTTACAAGAATTCAACCGTAAGATCTTACAATAGACTACAAGAGGTACACGTGGTAAAAAATTCAGCTCAATCTATACAAAAATGAGTGAGATATTTACATCTGAATTAAGGAAATTTTTTTTTTTTTTTGGTGCTACCTAGAAATTTCAGAAGGCTTTGACCACTCTTAGAGCAAAAAAATTACTCTACACAAAGTTGTGGTTTTTTTTTCCCATGTAGGAGACCAAATTAGGTATGTGTGGGAGAATTTTCAAATCAATTGGAACTATACAACACATGGGAAAAAATAGTAAGTAAAAAGAAGTAGAGAATGAGTCAAACCACTAAATTGTTAAGAATTTAATTTAAAAAATGAAAAATGCAAATCCCAACGGTTATAATGTTGTGATAAACAATCTACATCCTTTGGTTTTGTTTTTTTTTCCAAAATATTGAAAATTGAGTAAAATAAAGGACTTCAAAGTTTATTTTAGAGTAGAGAATCTAGAACTGCCCGCAAACAAAAACTCCTCATAACTTTCATCTCATGTATCAAAATTGAATGATATAAAGCTCTCCATGTCTATATAAGTCTAAAGAATCTATTTCAGATTTTTATTTGAAAAAAATAAAAATTTAAAGAAGTTTTTGGCTGCCCGATAGTCCCCTGTTTTGTAGATTTTCATGCATAACTTCTTCAATAAATGTCAGAATGAAGAAAACATTAGATTCTCACGTAGATCTTTGAATCCCTCACCTTAAATAAAAGATCCAAAAAATCACGCAAAGTAGATTAGCCATAGGTACATGCCCAAAATCCCAATTATCCCCCGAGGGGACAATGGTCCTTTAGGGGTTAATGTTACATTAATTATTTCAATAAATAGTACAATAAAGTATTTACAAGGGGCTTGGCAACATCAACAAAGTTGCAAAAGAACAAATTACCAGCATCCAAGTTGTAAACCATGTGAAGTTTTAATATCTAGAGAGTTGCATGTGTCTCCAAATGGTCAAGCCATGAGTCACAAGATAACTTTCTAAGATAAGGCAACCTAATTGTTGAGATAACCTACACCAAATAGTGCATTTAGGTTGCTTTAACAATTGGGTTGCCTTACCTTGGCAGAGTTACCTCATGACTCATCCTTGACCACTTAGAAGGGGCATACAACTCTCTTTATGCTACAATAATTCTTAGTTTTGTCTAAAATTCTCCCTTCCTTGCTCCCTAGCTTTAGTGCTTAGTGCTATGCCCAACCTCTACTTCCTTCCTCCATTATTTATCACAATAATTATTGACAAAAGTTACTATAGTTTTAGTAAGAAGTTAAAAACTGTGGAATGTCTAGAAACTAGTATGGGGCAACCTAAAAGCACTATTTGGTGTACATACACTATTTAACCCCTAAACGTCTGGGCATCCCTCTGTGGCCAGTTTATGCGGTTTTTCACATATTTTAGGATACAGGAGTGGTCGATTGTGGCTGGGGTTTTGAGAGGATCGTATTACTATCTTTCCAGATGATGTGCAATATTCCCTGTTCCATGATGGTGAAGTTGCGTGATTCTGCAAGCAAATATACGTCGATTCTTGTACGGCGTACAAATACTGCTGTAGAGTTCCGGACCCGGAAGGTGAGCAGGTTGACGTGGGCAGTTCCATTCTGCAATGGCAATGAACCAGGCCTCTTTGGCAGGAATGGCAGTTGATAGTTTGCTTAGTCACTCAGCTGGTGCGCATAGTGGAGCGGCTTCCAGTACCTCTAGGACATTGAAGATCGCCTTCAAGAGAGCAAGTGGAGCATTCTTGCTCTACAACGTTGTACGCGTGACGGCGCATGTAATCGCAACTAAATGAATAATAGCAAGTAGTGGTTTTGGTTTTGGAGAGGAGTTTCAGTGTGATGTGGGTTGTGGGTGTGTGAATCCGCTCAGCGTCATGACTTCTATGCACCTCCCGCTGCCATCAAAGGAGTTAAAAGCAGGAGCCAGAATCTTGTACAGCTAGGAGCGCGACCGTGGTGCTAGTGAGGAGTAGGCAAGACGTATTGTTGGCTTCATTTTGTGCACTTGGATGTCCGTGCAGCCTCTCTAGCCGCGCACTCGTCGATCGCCGAGAACTACTGGTCTGCAGTGGTACCAATTCTTGTTCCGGCATCACGTCCAGCACATCCTAGGATGGAGTGAGCGCCAAGAGGAAGGGCACCCTCGGGGGTTCAGTGCCGTGGTGAATTCGTTGATCTGATACACGTTCTTTTCTGACAATATCAGCTCCGGCCATGGTCAGGCTGCAAGAGGAAGCCCGAGAGCAGGCCAGGCATCGGCATATGGTGCAGTCACCAAGTTTCAACTGCCTCGACGCAAGCGGCTGCTACCAAGAGGGGAGATTCCAAGTCCGCCTTCACTGGAGCAGAATGCCACAATCATGCCGAAGGGTGCCCGGTCCTTGAATTGGGAAACTCCCAATCTGACAAATCAAGCAAACCTAGTACTATAGTTTGGGAGCTTCAGCACGCCCTTCTTGCAAGGGCTGGGCCAAGAGAATTGAGTCGCGGTGATAGAGGGTGCCTTGTCCTTGAATTGGGAACTCTCCATCAAACGACTCTAGAGAATCCAATACTGCAGTTTGGGAGCTTTAGCACGCCTTTGTTGCAAGGATTCGGCTAAGAGAATTGAGTCATGATGATGGGCGCACTGTCTCGACGACAAAGCCCGGTCGAATTCTACTCGCCCCCTTCCCCAGAAGTGTCAGTTCACATGCGTCTAGGTCCAAGAGATGTTGACTATCTGGCACAAAATGCCCTGACAACAATCCAAGCAGTGCCACTAGAAGTTACAAATTTGCTGCCTGGAGACGAGAATCAAACAACTAAGGGTGGAGGAGTCGTAACAAGAAGGCGCGGAGTGAGGTTGGACTTCTCTTGCGCTCATGTAGATGTTGAAGCTGAGTTGGGCTCCACTGCTGCCACTCCTTGAGGACGACAACGCCGAGGTCAAAGTTCAAGAGGCCAAAGGGGTTTGGGACAAAGTGGATGAGGTGGTAGGGGGGGATACAACAAAATCCAACACCGGCAGGGTGGATTCCATTGGAAATATCTGCTTCATGGAGGAGCCCTATTTCTTTACGCTCGAACACTTTAGCAACACAGACAACGCTTCCAGCAAGGTGAGATTTGAATTCCATTTAGTACACTGTACTTGCTGTGAAGTATTTCTGAGTTACCTTTTTTGCATCACTTGCTGGCCACCACAATCTACGCATGCTTCTCTAGGATACCCAGCTCCTTGTATTCGGTGGAATTACCTTGACTTCCGGATGAGTTCAATTCCAATGACAGTTCACCTACTAGAAACTCTCAAGAAGGAATACAACCAGTTTTGCGGTTGCAATAGCCGCTGCTACTAACTAGTTTCCAATGAAAGTTCAATCTCTTAGTACATGATTGTAATTCTTCCAAACTGACACTTTCCTTCACGAGATCCCCGCCAATAGGTCAGCTCCAACTGCCGTAGTTCCTGAAGAAGGTCACGTTCTAGACATCACTGCCTTGGAGGGCACAATTGCCGCGAGTGCTGGATTTCTGACTTTGATGAGGCTGCCTACAATTGACAGTCCTCCTTGCGTGGTCTCCTCGAGTACACAGCACATATCAATACAATTACTAGCCCTAGGTTACGACTTCACTCCGTGGACAGACCAGACACACTTTCAAGGGGAGGTGATAACATAGCACATCCACCCGCTAATAGATCAACCAATGTATACCATCAATTTTGGAAGCACCATAGGCATCTGAGAACACCAGGTTAGCGACACGTTCCCGGACGACTCACTTACGCTATAGTTGGCAACACCACAACTGCTTCTCCTTGGGGAATGCTCGGGTGCAAGAGATGCAGTAGGAGGGTCTTCACCACCTCCTTTGAGTCAACAATCCCTTTCAGATCCTAGCAATGTCGAGTGGCGCGGAGAGTACAATGACTTCCAAGACAACAGTAGCATGGGGTCACATGTTTCAAGCGCCCCCTCCTTCCAAAAGCTCCCCATGTCAAAATTAGGGTTTTATGACCCATTTGAAGAGACAACGGACTGGTCTTTTGAAGATTATTGGGCAGATGATTAGTGGCAAGAGCTAGAGCTCTTGCTCTTGGGTGATGGGTCCTTCCACAGATTGGAACCAAGGGCAACTAGTAGACTCCAACTCTCACTTGCAAAACCATTCAACTACTTCATAAAATTCTGGCCAAAGGAGGTGATGGACCCAATTGTGAAGGAATCGAATCGGTAGGAGGCATTCAAAACTTGAACCCAAACCTCAAACTTAGTCAATTTTTTTTTTTTTTTTTTTTTTTGGGATGTTGTTGCTAGGTTGAAATGAACCTGCACCCAACCTCCACTGAAATCTTTGTATTGTTTCTATTGTGAGGTTTGGTGGAACTCCAAGTCACCCCAATCTAAATTCAAAGTAGTTCATTGTTTCTTTGGGTTGTCTGTGGGTTCACCTGAAGCAGAAGCAAAACTTGGCTCAATACTTTTTATTTTTTTTGTGTTCAGTTTCATTTATTTCTCTTCTAAGTTTGGCGTAGGCCCTAAATAATCTACTTGGAGTACCAATTCCTAGACAGAGTGCACATGTACTCACTGGAGTGGCATGTGATGACGCAAATATGTCCACCAGGCTAGCCACAAGAATATCCGCTTGACTAATGGGGGACAAGATTTGGTAGATGTCATGTCATAGGAAATGCTCTACTGATTTGGAGTATTGGTGCTAATGGGGTTGAAGGTATTGCTCCACCGACGGCTATACTGGAATATACACCCCTTCTATCATTGCCCCGTGATTGCATCTGCCATGAGCCATTATTGCTTTGAGGCTATACTGCAATGTGTTCACCTTGTCAACAACAACAGCCTGGCCCTTGATGCAACCAATGCTCGGTACAGCAAGATTGGCAAGGTCCGCCAACTTGTGGAATTGTTTATGCGCATCAGCCAGTCACTCTACAACAATGAGGCTATCTGCATCGTTGACAAGATCATGATGCCATATAAAGGAAGATATTGCAGCATCTGCTAGTACATGAAGTCAAAGCCCATTTGCTTCAGGATCAAAATCTAGGCCCTAGCATCTAGTCAATCCAAGTGAAATTCTGGTCCCGTTTTTCTACTGTCCCATGTGTACTATTGATATTTGTCTGTGTAAAGTTTGGCATGTGTTGTTGTAAATGTATCGAACTGCCTCTTGAATGAGAAGGACATGGCTACATCCTTGGCTAAAGAATAAGTCAGTTTTTCCACTTAGTCCAAGTAGTTCAAAACCTGCCTCTCAAGTTAGAAGCACTCAATTGGTCAAAGCCTTATGTGCATGTATGTCTAATAAAAATGTCTGGAAAAGAACATAGCGTCAATCAATATGGTGGGAAACAATTGTACCAAAATAGATGGCCAAATATTGTTGTCTCCTTGGCTCTTTTTCCTTCCCAGTCGGAAGTTGTTTCTTCTTGTAGTGGTTGTTCATTTTACTTTCATTGGTGTACCAGTACTGTAGAAGTCCGGATAAGAGTCGTCAGCATAAAACTCTAGGGGTCACAAATATATAAATTGCATAGGAGCCAACATCTTAGTATGCCAAGTGTATAATGATTTTGCAAATGCTTTTCGAAAACAATAGAACCCAATGGTTCTCACTGCATAAGTGTAGGACAACAAACGGTCACATTACAATCATGCATCAGCGTTAGAGAGCTGCTTTGTTCTTGCTCCCTTAGGCTAAGCCGGACAATTCCACAAACTAGTCAGGACCACCTTACCCTAAATGCCTTGGTTGTTCCCACATTCTGGGGTTCCTGTCTGTTAGGAATGAACTTTGATTTCTAATTCTAAGGAACTGGGCATAAGTCGACCTAATCAGCTGAGAGGACTGCAATTCTCCCCGACTAAACATACATCGTCCCGGGAGTATTGATCCTACCCTTGTGCTTAGCTCACGTGTAAAGTGCTTCTTTGATTTATGGAATGGAATCGTTACTTCTAGATTCCTCAAAATGATAGTAGCAAGTTCATATTGTCAATGAAATTTCCGCAAATAAGCTGCAACAAATGTTTACGTGGTCCCGCTATGAGGGGTGTGCTGGTGCTCTATTAACTTTCGGCCAATCTATAGTGACCTCCACATTGGCCCGTATATACCTGTGCAGCTTCTGTGAGTGTCTTAGGAACTAGAGTTCTGCATATAGGAAATCAAATTGAATGCAGCTATAGGAACTTGATGTCTTGTTTTTTATGTTCCGAGATTATTGTACCAAAGTAGCCTTCCATGGCATGTCTAGCTTTCAAGTGAGGAGGTAATTTGAAGCCCCTTTTGTTTCTTGAGTTTCTTTTTTTGTTGTTCTTCTAGTTTTCTGATGCAATTGCAGTTTGAAGAGTCTGCTGCAAGGTTTCTTGGTACTACAATTGGGTGCTGTTCCTTTTAGAACTTTGAGTTCTCACAAGGAGCACCTAGACATGGTATTGTACAGTCACCGAAGCTTTCAAGCAAAGACGCTGGTCAGTGCCGACTAGAGAAATACAGGATGCAGTAAACAATGGAGATTGAAGGCAGTGAAAATTGAGAGCCAAGAGCTAAATATACTATATTTATGAAGTTGTGTCATTTTTTTATAGATATCCAGTGCCTAACATGTATTCTTTCTTTTTCCTTGTAGGTATGTTTTGAATGTAACGGTGTATTAGGGGGCCGATGCACAAGTGCAGGTGGAAGTCGGATCTTTAGTTGGAGAGGACGCGATTCTCCAAGCTATTCGCGGTTTAGAGAATTGTAGCCACACCATCGTCACAGATAACTTCTTCACCGGGGTGAAGTTGTTTATCCGGCTGCTAGAGAGAAGATTCTACGCTACTAGGATGGTGAAGAAAGGCTCAAAGGGATTCCTGTCGTCACTTGCCAGATTCCCCAAGAGTAATCTACCCCCTAGGGGCACTCTAGTTACCAAAATGCATCGTTCAAGATGCATTTCAGCTATATGCTCGATAGACTCTAGGCCCATGTGGTTGCTTAGCACCTCAACGAATCCCGTGCAGGAGGGCGCAATGGCTAGACATTGGATGAACCGGGATAGAGTGAACTTTCTGACTAGTCCCATTCTCCTCGAGTATCATACCAACATGTGTGGTATCAATGTTGTTGACCAACAATGGGGGAACTACATAGTCCAGTTGCTGTTCCACAAGTGGTGGCATAGGATTCTGATGTTCATCTTAGATTCCTCTTGCATGAATGCGTATGTGTTGTACAAAGGCGATGCTCAACAAGTGGGACTGCAGGTGCACACACGTTTGCAGTGGCATTATGAGCTAGCTATGGCACTTGTTGCCCCGCACCTGCAAGGAGGAGATGTATGAGGCTTGCATTAGACGCTGATTAGACCAGGTTTCCATCGGATTGAGGGGCACCCACGCTTCCATCGATCTTGCGTTGTATGTGGCCGTTGTACCCATTGTTTTTGTGGCGGATGCAACTGCGCCTTCATGTGTGATAGCCAGTGCTACGTTGTGGTGCACACTCAGCCCGGTTTCAACGCACACGATCGTTGCCCAATTTGAGTACATGAAGTTGCAAGGGCTCCCAGTTGTTATGCTTGATGCCAAGAAGGTGTATGGTACATGTTCATGCGGCTTGAGGTCGGATGAGGTTGGATGCTGGGAGACAAGGCGAGACGACGTGTACTAGATGAGTATTGAGAGGTTGGAAGAGAAATCGCGATGGTATTGCAAGAGTTTTTTTTTATGAGATTAGCAATTTTGAGAAGTGGGAGTTACCTATCCTGATGACGTCATCGTGGATCCACCCGGACAACTCGTCAGTAGTAACGGTGTAGCCCACGGCACGTGACTGGAGCCATTTGGGTTTTTTATAGGACGGCGTAGTGTAGCCGTGACTAGTATGTAGTAGCGGAGGTGGAATCCACGGCATTTCACTGCAGGGCATGGGAATGTAGTAGTTTGTGCAATTCAAGTTTGTGAGTACAATGGCATAGTTCAGCCGTGACTGGTATGTAATGGGGAGGGGGGTGGAATCCACGGCATGTGACTGCAGTTGTTGATGCCATTTTGCTGGGGATATGGAAAACACTATGGCGTCTCTGTAGACTCTTTCAGTCAATTTTTGAGAAACTGTCATGGATATGTTGAGTTTTTGAAAGTGAGATTTGCTCTTGCTTTGTGGTGCATCCATGTGGTTAGTCCCCTGGCATATGAACATGACTATCTGTTGAATTGTTTGCTTCATTGGAATGTGTGTGCATAGCTGCAGTAGTAGGCATGTTCTGGCATGTCCTACCCCACAAACAAGTACAAGTGAGGAGCCCTCCTTACACAAAAGAATGGTTGGAGGATTAGGTGAGGCACTTCTATGGTTTTTTTTGGGATTACAAGAGTGCTTGATGTAGTACTTGAACAGTCTGGTTCTTTGTTCCAGTTGGTCCACTCTTTCTACTGTAATGGGGTGTGCGCAATGAGCCTCAGAGGTGGCCAGAATGATCGAAGGAGGAGAAATGGTACTCTCATCCTAGATCCAGTACCATGACGTCAAGGAAATAACACCCTTGCCGTAAGATCCAATGTTCTCTCCCCAAAACCAGTGTTAGGAAAAACTCACAAATGTAGATGTTTTACTACAATACGTAGTAGCAAACTTGGCCCTCCCAGGGTGGATTGCGTTTCAACTACTTCCTTAGCTTGGATCAGGTATGCTAGATGTGAATTGGAAAACTAGTGAACGTACTCACCTCTGAGGATGCAATTGAAACCCAACCGTTTGCCCTTCAAAACTTACGCCAGTAGATTGTACCGTCACACTCGTGACATATTGCAAATTACTTCCACAATGTAATAGCACATTCACTCTTTCCTTGTAGTGCGGATTAAACTCTCGCCTTGGCTGCTTCTACAAAAGGAGGATTCGTGCTTCTTGGCAGCAGCTAATTCTTGGCAATGCAAGCCTTATAAGAGAAAATGAATCGACAATACAAAAGTGCATGGTTGTAGCCGTGTTGTAGGCCGAGGGAGCATAACAGACCAACCCAAAAAAAAAGCATGCCACCAATGCAATCCGTCTCTAGTATTCACAAAAAATTTCACCTGCAAGGCATATTGCTGAAGCCGTGACCTCTATGTGCACCCCTTGGAAACCAATGCTCGGTACACAACAAACTTGCACTCTTTGTAGCATCTATGCAGTACAATGAGGACCAACAATAAAACGCAATGATGGTTCCGGACGTCATCCTCCTAGGCTCAACCGTACCCAAATCTAGCAGCCGTGAAACAATAACTGGCAAAGCTGTAGTAACTACTCCCACATGCGCCAAACCTGCCATTATACATCTTCTCCCTCCATCTCCCTTGCTGGATTGCACAGTCATGTACAGACTCAGGCGGAGGTGGCTGCCATTGTGGGCTCCGGATTGAAGTGCACACGACGCTCTTTCGGGTCACCCACCACTACGAACTGTATGAAGACGCATCCACGAACTTTGGAAAACAACAGCCAATCTTCTTGCAAACATCACACCGAGGTCGCGAGAGGAGAAGCTTTCCATCGATGCGGCTCAATCCCCCTAAATTGTAATTTTCAACCACTTGTGCCACAATAAGCAACCCGTAGCAATACGATACGGGCCGCTTCATATGGAGCCCTCTGGTTGTTTAGGGGCTATTGTAGATGAATTGAAAACTGTTGGATTTTTACTGATGGAGCTCAATATCTTGTTGGACATTGCTACATTGCACTATCCTAGAATGCAAACACATAAGGAAAAATGAATAGAAGCATCTAAGGGTGCACATTCATCCATATATAATCTTGGGTTAGTGGTAATGCTTTTCATACAAATAAAGCAAACTGGATGTTTTGTTTGAGAGGAACTTGATAGTTTCATCCTTCTTTTTTTTTGCCCAATTGTTTCATTGTGTTACTAAAGTAGCCAACCTAAACTTGCAAAAAATTGCCAAAAAAAACTACACTAAAATCACGACATGTTGTTTATCATAGTGTTTTTTGACAAATTTTACTAACTCTCATCTCTAGTAAGTTACCATGATTTGAAATTCTTCAATGTAACAAAAAAAAATCTAAACAATTCAATAATATATTCAGGCCTCAACTCCTACGCACCCAAACCATTTTCACTAAAATCAGGCTTTATGGGGAAACCAACAACTTAATTTAATTTTTTTCACTTTTGTTGTCCTTTTTAAATTTGAAGGGACATGATATTTTGTTCACATTGGATATATGACTATTAATGAAATAATGATAGACTCACAAAACTGAAATAATTATGTACTTATAAAACCAAAATTATCTTTATTTCACATAAATATATATGAACCACTTTAATCCCTAAAGTCCAAAGGGTGTTGTAGAGAAAAATAAGACCAAAATTGTCATTTATTGATGGTTTATTTAAAATTCAAAATAATTTTTTTTTTTAAGATTCAACTATATAGAGGTGTAGTATACAAGTAAGGCAATGTGTGAAAAAAAATTCAGCCCATTTGATTGTATAGATTGTAAAGTTATAATGTTTGAAGTGAGAAAAAAACTTATTTTCATTCTTGCAAAACAAGGTCAACAAATTTTGAGTCCTCCTAAAGTAATTCTTTTACTCTACAATAAAACAAGATTCTTGACCATTCACAAGTGTATGATGTTATAGGCTCACTCAAGCAAAAATTTAGAAGCAAATATAGAATCTAGCTTATTCTAAATCACCTTGTAGTGCAAGGAGGTTTAGTGAATTGGCAATACACTAGTCATTTTTTCATGATTTCTTGTGTAATGAAGAAATCTTTTATTTGAAATCCGAACAGTAGAAAGTTAGAGGCAAACATTTGGAATATGTGAAAAAAGTTTCAAGAACTATGATTTTATGGAATGCAAGATAATAGGGCTTAAAATTAGAAGAAACTATTTTTTCTTGAAACTGCCCAGACATAGTTAACAAAGTTTGACTCCTCTTAGATTGTGATTTGTGAGCTCAAACATTTTTTTTGACAGCTGTATACCATATTTTGTTAGTTACATACATGCCAATTTTCAGGAGTTGATGAGAGTATTAGCATAAGATTCTCCAAAGATGCCCAAACTACATAAGGTGCCCAAATTCTTTTGGACAGCATAAGGGTGATTGCAAGAATGACCTGTACTACATTCTGTCCCCTTCACCCTTTGCGGCTTGTTTTTTGCTTGTAACTTTTGCAAAAGAAGTTGTATTGACTTATCCTTTTAGGGTAACATGAACATGCAAGTTATTGACATTCAATGATTTTTTGGTGTTTTTTAAAATTATTTTGCTAATTTTAAGCAACCACCAAATAGGTGTCTACCTTGGTCATTTACTATTTTGGGTCCAAAAGTGCTTTTCTAGGGCTATAAATCAGGGATGTTGCTTATGGAGCATGCTTACATGCATTTGTAGAAGGATTTTGCAAAATTATAAATTCCATGGCATCTACATTGTCTCAAAGTGGGCATCCTATCTCCTTTCATTGGCAAAATACAAAGAAATTCCTCAGCAAAGCAATTGTACCATGTGAATGTGTTTAATGGGTTCTCAAATGGCCATTTTTTATTTTATTTTTTTGGATTATTTTACTATTTTCTAAAAAGCAAGAAAGAAATTGGCTTTTTGTTGGTGATTTTGTTTTGTGCATAACTTTTAGAATAAAATTTTTTTAGGTTTGAATTTATAGGAGTATGCTATTTTAAGTGCTTTACAAATTTTTCATATTTTATTTTATTTTTAAAAAAATTATTTCAAAAGCTCATAGTACTACATAGTACTACCAGTTTAAAGGGTGTTTGAGACAAAATGGGCAAGTCATTCTTGCAACTACCCATAACTTCTTACTCCAGCATGTGATTGGAGTTTTTTTTGTTTTCACACAAAGGCGTTCATTGTATACACCTTGTCTCAAAATATCAGAAACATCCACCAAAATTTGACTTAGGAACCTCCCTGAACTTTCAACCAATTGTTGAACAAACTTTTGTGGTTTAGGGGTTAACTAAGTGGAAATAATTATTATTTTGTAATTGCAAAGACAAAACCCATGTCACACTACATTATTGTACGGAAAACAATGATCAACACAATTGGTGAGGGCTGCCCAACAAGGGTTTAGAACATGCTTGCACCCTTGATGGTGTATTTCTTGCTATCACAAAGCACATGCAAGGAAGCTTGCAATGAGTATTGACCAATTGCACCTTGTAAGACATTGCTTGCCACCACGTTGTGCAAGGTGTTTCACCCAATTAAAGCTCTTGAGGCACTCTTAGAACATTTGACTTGCCTTGCCACAACTCCACTTGCACAGACCACTTGAATACCTTGATAATTATATGTTATAACAATATCAAAAAATTAAATCCAATACCTCAAATAGACATGTGAAATTGTGTAAAAACCACTTTGGTCCTCTGGGGCATTCAAGGGTCAAGGCCCCAAGCTTAATGGTTTGTGGTCATGCTTGTGAGTGTGATTTGTAGCACTATACCAATTACTGTGGACCACATGAAGTATGGCCCCATAATATATGGTGATTTTAGTGTAGCTGGATTTTTAATACTGAGACTAGTCTTTTGAGGCATCTTTTTACAATTGCTCAAGAGAATGCTACCAAAGTATTATTTATATTATTTTATTGGTTTTTTTTTTGTGTTCTGTTTTGTTTGAACATGATATAATCCTTAAAGGACCATTCTACATATTACATAGTAAATACGCTGCCGTATGACTAGCATTTGCTACCAATAAAAAGTTTTAATTTGGGATCTTGACTAGCTCACTAGAACTGCATTGATCTATATTCTAACTTCTTTGTTGATCTCAAATGTAGTAAAGGTGTGGATGCATTCCAAATACAAGAAAATACTAAATTCTGTACTAGCCACAAAGGGCTCCTTGATCCTTTAAGGGTTAATCCCTAAAGGACCAAGTGTCCCCTCAGGGGACAAATGGGATTTGGGGCATGTACCTATGGCTAAATTACTTTGTGTGATTTTTTGAAACTTTTATGGAAGATGAGGAATTCAAAGATTTGTGTGAGCATCTAACTTTTTCTTCATTCCAACATTTATTGAAGAAGTTAAAAATGAATTTATGAGAATTTTTGTTTGGTGCACAACCCAAAAACTTCTTTAAAAATTGCATTTTTTTAAAATAAAAATTTGAGGTTAGTTCTTTAGACTTACATACATATGGGAAGCTTTGAATCATTCAATTTTGATTGATGAGATAAATTTTATGAGAAGTTTTAGTTTGCGGGTAAGTGTGGAAAATCTCAAAACTATGCCTTCCCGCAAACTAAAACTTCTCATACCTTTTATCTCATCAATTAGAATTGAATGATCCAAAGCTTCCTACATATACGTAAGTCTAAAGAACTAACCTCAAATTTTTATTTTAAAAAAATGCAATTTTTAAAAAAGTTTTTGGGCTGCCCATTAAACAAAATATCTCATAAATTCATTTTTAACTTCTTCAATAAATGTCGGAATGAGGAAAAAATTAGATGCCCACACAAATCTTTGAATTCCTTATCTTCTATAAAAGTTTCAAAAAATCACACAAAATAATTTAGCCATAAGTACATGCCCAAAATCCTCATAGAGACAAGTGATCCTTTAGGGTTTAAGCAACATACACCTTTGAATGCATGCAAGTAAGGAAAGAAGCAAATATAATAACTCAGATATGCACCTTATCCATATAATAAAATGATAATAGTAGCTTTTCAACGCAAACCTAATGTCTTTTTAAGAGGAACTCAACAAAGTCATCCATTTCTTTACCCAATTTTGATTGTTGTCAAAATGAGGTAAGGTATTTGGTGAAACATTGCCCCAAAAAGGAGTTAGGGGCACTTCATACTACGTCCCACGTCTCATCTTTACAAGTCCTACTCAGCATGAAATCCTAGCTTTATTGGTTACTAAGGGTAAAAAGGAGCATGAAGAAAGTCGTGAACCTTTTATGCAATTTTTTTTTGTGGGATTGGAGTGAAAATCGGATTTTACAAAACTATTGACCCAAATCTTGAGTGAAGTCCCACCTTCTTTGATGCCAAATTAAACCTCCCAAAAATTGTTGCCATGTGAGCAAAATGTGAAACTTAGGAGTTAGGAGTGTAAAATGCCAAGTCCCAACTTTTGGCTCTAAGCCAACAGGTTCTCAGATTTCAGTGGTACTTGAGAAGTAGTGTGAACTGCTCTTTAGCTGGGGCAAAGGGGCAGCAAAGAGGATCCAGCACCCTGAGAATCAGAGCATGATTGCCATTTGAGGTGGAAATTGTTGGATTACAATTCACTCTTCATCTTTTAAATTTTTTCCTTTTTTTTGTTTTGTTTTTTGTTTTTAAGACCCCCCACCCGAGGTAAGTTTATGTTATAAAGGTTCACACATGTATGCTATGCCTTTCTTTCCACAGCCCCTTGTCAATCATTAAGGGGGAATAAGGGCGAGCTTGTGGTGGTGAGAATAGATGGGTCCTTTTTTTCCCTTTTTTTTTGCTTTTTTCAATGATGCCAACGGTGCAACTACCTTGATGCTTCTAAAGCTCCCACACTCCCCTTGGTATAGTCACTCCCAACTTGGGATGCTTTGTGTATGACATAGCCCCCCTCTCGCCTTTAGCTTTATTTCTATCATGGAAGGCTCGTTTGCAGTTAAAAGTAGGAGGTGCTAAAAGAAAAATGGGTCACTTGCATTTTTAAGGGTACAATCATGTCAACCAAAAAAGAAGCGCTCTGATATTTTGGTATTTGAAAGTCAATGCAAGAGGAAGACTTTCATAAGTAGACTATGATTGGGGAGAAATGGTTTTTAACTTCGAAGTCAATTGATTGGAAATTGGAATGGCAAAAAAAAAGGCTTGTAGAAATTTGAAACTAGTTTAAAAAATTGGTCAGGTTTTCCAAATATTCATAATTATGGTACATTATAATATAGGGAACTGTTATACGGAAGGAGTTTGTTATATGTACACCAAGGGGGGAGGGGGGGTTAATTTTAGATAATTACCATCGACAAGTTGAATTTGGAAAATCTGAATTCACATTTGGATTGAGAGATCTTGATTTACCCTAAAACCACAAAGGAGGCTATAATTGAACAACTCCTAGTGGAAAAGCTTAGCTAAGGAGCAAATTATCACTTTTACCTTATTTGTAAAAAAGTCAAGCTTTTCTATTAGGTGTTGTTCAATTGTATCTTCTTTTGTGGTTAGAGACTAAATTAGAGTATCTAAATTCAAATGTGAATTCAAACTTTCCATATTCAACCTGTTGATGATAAATATCTAAAATTTACTCTCCCCATGGATGTACATGTAACAAACCTTGGGTGTTCCTATATCAATTCCCATTACATAGAGTCATGGACAATAAGTTGTAGTCCTTTTTAACCCTTAAAGGACCATATGGCATAGTATATACGCTGCCGTATAATTGGCATTTGCTACCAAAAAGAAGTTTTAATTTGGGGTGTCTAGTAGCTCACTAGAATGGCTTTGATCTATTCTCCAACTTCTATGTTGATCTCAAATGTAGTAAAGGTGTGAATCTAGTCCAAATACAAGAAAAACACCTCGTATTCTATTGGTCGCAACGGCATGCTGTGTCCTTTAGGGGTTAAAACTCTTCCCACACATTCAATACGTCATCAAATTCAAAAGTGATTGTATATTTGAAAAGCTTACTCTAGGGGACAAAATGTACTAGAATTTGAAAAGTAGATTATTCTTACTTCATGTTTTTAATCCATATCAAGTGCAATTTTGCTCAAATGAGAATGCCATATTTATCCACATTTATTGACATCATCAACATCTTTACATCTTTTAACTACCTTTTAGAACTTGAAATTTTCTCAACTCAAGCAAGCTTGTTGTACATTGAGAATAGATTGAGAATATACTAGTAGTAAATTGCTGACAAACTTGTGATGCTTTTAAAAGCATTTAAATCATAGTTGGATTTTTGTTTCAAATATTTTTTTTCCTAACACTTCTCTTAATTATTTTTATGCCAAACTTGAATAGAATTTGCTCCTTTTTTTAAGCTTTTCAAATTTGTAATTAATTTTAGATTTGGTAAAATATTGATTGCGTGAGAATATTATAAAATAAAGACTACGACTTTGTGTCCAGACTCTAACTATACAGAATATTGGGTGCATACATAGGGTAAAAGTTTTTGGAATTAGGAAATATTGTATTTTAGTGGATGAAGCTCAAAAATCTCCCCAAAGGTTGGGGTAGGATAATTTATGGTAACGATAAGTTACCCTAGTGCAATTTTTTTCTGAAAAATGGAAGATAAAATCATTGAGATTTTTTGTTTATTTTTAAATCAAAATTTTTACCCGAGAAAACAAAGAATTTCTTAGGAAATCCAGGTATGTGGGTTCCATGTATTGAGAAATATTAGTTGTTTCCCTTGGATGTGGTGAATGTATTCGGTACACCTATAGTACATCTAGGGGGAATTAATATTATTATGTCCCAAGTCCCATTGAAGTATTGAACATCCTAAACCTTAAGGGGAAGGTTGGCAATTTTAAAAAATAAAAAAATACGGATTCCATAGTTCTAAGGAGATCACTAAAAAAATTGTGTCTACGCCGCAAAAAGGAAGCTTTAAAAAAATTTGGGGACAATCGAGGAAGATTTCATTTGCAAAACATAACTTTTGAAAAGGAGTTATTTTTTGGTAGGGAAATATTCCACTCTACCCTTGAAGCATGGTACTCAAATTTGGTTTTTTGAGAAGTTGAAAGTTGGGGTTTGTAGCTTCACACAGTGTCCCAAGTCCCAAGTTCCAAGTTCCAAGTTTCATTGAATTCTCAATATTTGATTACTTGAGACATTGGTGCTTATTTCCCACTATATCTCTAAGTCTTAGTTTGCTCATGAGTATTTTCTTTACAATTGATTTTTGGAAAATTTGGTGCCAAAAACATAAACTTTTGAAGTTGAGACACTAGCAAAAATGAAAATCCAACTAGGGAATCTCAAGTTCTAACAAAATTTCTAGGCATAAAACTTTCAACTTCTTTTTCAAAATTCCTATTTTTCATTCAATAAAATTGGGTATGGAGTTAAAATACATTTTGTAGAAAATGGGATGTAGGAAATAGTGTGAACCGCCTCTAAAATAGTTAGATAGAAAAAGTGATGATGATGAGTAAAGCCTTTACTTTTTAGATTAAGGTATGGGTGACATAATTTGTTCTATGTGGACGTAAATATACTTATTGAGCACGGTTGGCAAGAACTAGCTCAAAAAACATCTACAAATTTTATGGGCCTTGTTATTGAAAATCTCCATAAGAAACAAGGAAGCTTTACAAAAACACTTCAAAAAATTTAGCATTTGTGATGAGAAAACCTCTGAAAAATTTAGTAAATGTTTTGCACAATTTTTATTTTTTTGTTTTTTAACAATGGATTCTCTTTGCATAGTTGCAAGTTTGACCCTTATATTTTGGACTATCTTGCAAACATTCTTTGTTTTCAAATGTGTAAATCAATAAAAACTATGCAAAGGACTTTCAAAGTTGAATAACTTTGCCTCATTTTGATCATGCATTGTGGATGAAAGAATGATGTTTTCTCATAAATTTGTGCATGCTAATAGTATCATTTTCTTAGTTAGAATACCAAGCTATCAAGTCATACTTTCTTCTTCTTATTGTTTTTATTTTTATTATTATTATTACAAAGATACAACAATTGATCATCAAGGGTTGAATAGTAACTCTTATCACCATTATTTAAATGTTGGTATTCAAAATATCAAAATATATTGGATTTATATCAAAAAAAGAACTAGTGTAATTTACCTCTTAACCTATATCATTTTACAAGCAATTTATGCATCTTGAGCTTAGATGCAAACTTTCTTTTTGAGAAATCAAAAAGGCTAACTTCTAATATTTAGTACAACCATTAATAAAGATGATTGTAGTGCTTTTGCTAGAATCATCAACTATATCAAAATGTTGAAATTTATTAATATTTATGTACTGCATCATGATTGAAAAGATGTAGAAATTTTTCCTGAACAAAAGCATTTAGAAATACTAAAAATTTCATGAAACTTTCCATTGAGATGGATATATAGAAGGCTATTGAGATGCAAGTAGCTTATGAAATAAATTTAGGCTTATTAAACATTTTTTGATAAATAGGAACACCTAGCAAAGACTCAATATGACATAATAGAGGGGCAAATAGTTGCTACTATAGAAGCTTATTAGTTAAGCGTATATGTAAGAGTCATACGTGGAGAAGTTTCCACTCTTAATAGCATATTTTTCACAATTCTAGCTATCATTCTAATGTCACAAACTTAGAATTAATGACAAAGAGTTCATGGAATTTAAGTAACTTGTGAAGAATTGTTCACGTTTTCTACAACCAAGACCATGGGATTCAAAGTTGGAGGGACCTTCAAAATTACATCTTTTGGTATCTTTTGAAGCCTATTAATTGAAATCTTGTATCTCCTCTAATCAACAATTATGGCTTTTTATCTATAGTTTGTGTTTGTGCCTTTTGGTAGTGTGATCATCTTTTCTAAGCCACATCTTATAATGCCTTGAAATGTGAGATTGGCATTTTTTGTTGTATTTCTTGAGAATGTGTATGGTCTTTGTACCTAGCGCATTTCATGACATTTAGCTTTATTTGTATATATACTTTTACAATATAAAAAGCACTAACTTTGACTAGTATCAAATTTATTGCATTTTATTTTAAGTTCCAATATTAGTTTTTTGGAAGCAAAGAATATTCAAACAATATAAAGGATTCCCAAGAATGTACGCTATATATATAATTCTATGTCCCAAGTCAATAAAATTAATGTCTAAGTTCAAGAATATATATTTTTACTACATAAACAATACTACCTTCTTGATGCTATGTCATTGACCATAAAAGAATTCAAAATACATCTAATTATTCCACACTTTTTAAATAACACTAACATTCTCTATACAATCCTATCATCCTATCTTTGAAGAGGCAAAGGCAAGAAGTCTAAACTCCTAGTACAAAAATCACAAATTTGTAATCAAAGAAATTTGAGGCGTTGGTTTATAGAATTACAAATTCTTTGAGTCCAAGTATCAATTGTGCAGACATCTACTACTAATGATTAAATGATGTTTTATGTATAATTCTTCCCCACCAATGATGGAATAGAATTGTCAACTAAGCTTGGAGGTACAAACTTGTATACTTGTTGGTGGAAATATACTCAATAGTGAGAAAGTAATTGAACCAAAGAGTATTAAATACATTTGAATGCATTAATCTCACAAAAAAATCTTTGATTTAGCAATGGAAAGTGAACTTAGAAAGCATTTTGCATAATATTTGTTTTTATATTTGAATACAGGATGTCAAAAAAACTTCAAAACTATTTGTGAAAGTTTATTTACTCCAATCTTGTATCCAACTCCACTCACAAGTACCTAATGTATTTATTCACCATAATCTAGAGTTTTGTTGTTTAACATAATTATAGAAAATTGAAAAAATCAAATATTTTGGGTAGAATTGGGTATATAGAGTTAGAATAAGATGTTCACACCTTATTTTGACATGGATAAACACAATTCACGAAATGATTCCTTAGTTACACATCTCCTTTTGTTTCCTATCTAAAACCAAATATTTTGGAAAAATATTTGTGGTCTAGAGTCAATCACTAATAAAAACTAACACCAAACAAAATAGAAATGCTAAATTTTTCTCACTTTATTTTAGACATTATTGCATTTTAACAACATTGTTGCTAGGTACAAAGTGAAAAATCAAAGAGAAAAAATCAAATTTAATGCTACGTTTATAAATTAATTGGAACCATCATTTTAAGTAACAATTTATATATGACCAGCTTTGTTGCTTGTAACTATTGATCATTAACTTTGGATGTTTTGTTTTGGAAGCCAATAGTATTTGCGTGCATTATTGCAATCCTTTTTAGTTATTTCAAGCATGGATGTTGGATTTAGTCTACATTTTGGCATAGCTATAATGTTGAAAAGATTAATGGCATCCTTGATTTTTTATTCACCTTAGTTTTCTATATGTAATTTTTGTTGAACTTGCTCTTAAACAAATGATATCAACCTTCATACTAAAAATTTGAGATATAAAAGTTAGGTGAAATAACCAAATCTCTCTCAATGTATTGTAAAGTAGCAGCATCCATAAGCGTCGCGTCCCCATGTCCATCACCTGACAATGGCAGGGCTAATCAATCAAAAAACAAATGGTTGTGGGTGATTGAGTGATGGTTATGGGTGATGAAGTGATAGTTGTGGGTGACTAGCATGAGACTTTGAGTACTCATCTCACTATTTAAGAACCAACAAGCCTTGTGATTAGCATCTCTTACACATGGTTCTTACAATTTCAGTGATTTTGGACTTTGAAAATTTTTTGTGAACAAATGCTTGCAATTGGAACCTTGAAATTAATGCCAATATTTTTGATTTCCATTTCCTAGCTTACAATATTTTTTTCAAAATTAGTCAATTCTTTTACCTACTCCAAAACCCTTATTTCCACGCTTATGGGTGCACCTACCTCACATTCGGTTTGTCAATAACAAGATATCAACAATAATTATTGGTGGTCCAACGTACGAGAATTAGTCAAGAGTTGAGCTCATAATAGGCATAAAGCATGCTCAAATTTTCTACGAATATTTTCTTATCCAAAGTGTAGATTGTAGATACAAGTTAGAAAACTACATTTTTCCTTTATTTGTATGTAAGTATGTATGTATATGTATACGTAAGCACAAGTCCTCTTTTGTTTTGTATTGGTCAACAATATTTCTTTTCCTTTGAATAGGCTAATTAGGATTTTTGAGTTCAAACATGCATTCAGATTGTCCAAACTCAACCTACTGGTCTAAAATATAGCATTTGTTTCTAGATGGTAACATTTATGTCTTTACATCTCAAGTTCGCATATTGAGAAAGAAGAAGGTTGGCAAAAAGATGAAGGTAAATAGAGCATTTAGTAAATACTCATATTTTTATTGATTCTAATGCAAGGGGTTGTGT
Source organism: Ulota crispa (assembly GCA_963920765.1). Lineage (NCBI taxonomy): Eukaryota > Viridiplantae > Streptophyta > Bryopsida > Orthotrichales > Orthotrichaceae > Ulota > Ulota crispa. The sequence goes on from OY987242.1 coordinate 25,526,192, forward strand.
ATAAAGTTACTAACAATAGTAGATTATTTCTTATTTTCCACTTCAATGTGCATATATGAATGTGGTTAGGTTTAACAAACAATTTATGAATATACGGGTGATTGCAAGAATGACATGTATTACATTCTGTCCTCCTCACCCTCTATGGTTTGTTTTTTGCTTGTAACTTTTGTAAAAGAAATCGTATTGACTTGTCCTTTTAGGATAACTTGAACATGCAAGTTACTGATGTTTGAATATTTTTTGGAGTTTTTAAAATGATTTTGCTATTTTTAAGCAGCCCCCAAATAGGTGTCTACCTTGGCCAATTTGGGAATTTTTAGTACTATTTTGGGTCCAAAAAAGCTTTTCTAGGGCTATAAATCAGGGATGTTGTTTATGGAGCATACTTACATGCATTTGTAGAAGGATTTTGCAAAATTATAAATTCCATGACGTCTACATTGTCTCAAAGTGGGCATCCTATCTCCCTTCATTGGCAAAATACAAAGAAATTCCTCAGCAAAGCAATTGTACCATGTGAAAGTGTTTAATGGGTCTCAAATGGCCATTTTTTATTTTATTTTTTTGAATCATTTTACTATTTTCTAAAAAGCAAGAAAGAAATTGGCTTTTTGTTGGTGATTTTGTTTTGTGCATAACTTTTAGAATAGAATTTTTCTAGGTATAAATTTTCAAGAGTATGCTATTTTAAGTGCTTTACAAATTTTCCACATTTTATTTTATTTAAAAAATATATATTCCAAAAGCTCATAGTACTACATAGTACTACCAGTTCTAAGGTTGTTTGAGACAAAACTAGCAGATCATTCTTGCAACTACCCATACCTATATACCTCCAAAATGCTTGATTATCAAAGGAAAGTTAAGATTTTCAGTCTTGGCATCATGTTGATATGAGCAAACAAATCTATATGGAGCGGCAGAAAAAAAAGAATGTAGAACAACATAAATAAAGTAGATTTGGAACTAGTTGAATAGGTAGTAAAACAACGAGGGACTTATTTTTGGATGAGGTATTGCTTGAAGTTTTAACAAAGGTAGGTCAACTACTCTTGACAAACATTTAGACTCAACAATTGTTTTTTTCAAATTTGTAGACTAAGCTATTCATGAAGGTAGGACAATTACTTTTGATATACATGTGCAATAGTTGCTTTTGTCAGATTTGTAGGCTATGCTATTGACAAAAGTAGGGCGGTTATTCTTAAAAAAGATACAAGCACAACACTATGCTTGTGAGATAGGCACGCTTTTGTCACAATTATCAAAGTTGTTGTCTTGATTTTGCCGATTTGTAGGCTAAGCTATTGACAAAAGTAGGGCGGCCATTCTTGAAAAAGATATAAGCACAATAGCTGTTAGACATGTAGGCTTTTGTCACAATTATCAAAGCCACCGGTCCCTATTGTGGATCTATACTTGTCCACATTTTTTTTGCAATGTTTCTATGTGTGTTATTTATCAAGACAAGTTACAATCATCATTTGAATTTGTTTGTAACAAATCTCTTATCATTTTCATTGCAATGCTAGGACAAGTCTAAATTTGCTAGCATGCTTTAAATTTACCTAAAGTGCATTATGTTTCTCTATATTTAATTGATGTAAGTTGTCTATACTTTGGATTTACTTGTTTGAAATGGAGTCTATATCTTGGACATAATGTACAATAATGTTGATGGACTATTTTTTACACATAGAAAATCCATAGTATTAAATATTTCTGTACTTGATAGTTCTTGTTGTTGTTTTGTTTTTGTTTGAATATAAAATCAAATATCTTGGTAGGTAGTAAGGTCAATAGTTAAAATTGGATTAGAACAAAGATTTGAGTGAAATTCTTGGATAAGGTGTCCATTGTGAATTTTACATTGTAATGTATCTCTTCATTATTTGATAGACATTAGGCTTGTATTATAGGAGTAAATATATTATAATTTTTTATGCTTGCGTTTAAACACTCTAATATTGCCGTCCAAAGGGGCTTCATTTGAATTAACCTCAATTCCAAGCGATAAATTTCTTCATTACTTTAAGATTAAGCACAAACGTATCTTGCAACACTACATCAAAAGTCAATATACCAAATATGATTAGTGTTACATTTAAAATTATAGCAAGCTTAACAAAGTTTTTTAGCCACTTGTGCTGATTATAAAAATCTCATTTGGGATCTTTGATGACTTTGCATACAATACACCATTCAAGTTTGTGGGGCTAGGATGGAAAGCTTGTGTTTTTATGATTTTCAAATAGCTAAAAAACCAGGTAAGAGTTTAGATGTATATCACTAGAAGATTTAATTTGAAAACTTTGTTTTCATGTTTGTTGGAACTTTTTTGGTTTACCAGTAGTCAAGCAATTGGCACCCTAAAATGCACTCAAGTGAGGAAAAAATGGATAGAACCATCCATATTTGAATTTTCATCCACAAAATAAACTAACATTTGCAACTTCTATCCCAAATTTGGCAAATCTATTGTTTCTTTGAAAGGGGTTTGCCCATTCCATCCATATCTTCATTCAATTTTTGTAGTGTTAAGATAGCTGATGTCCAAATTTCATAAGATTGTGACAAAAAAAAATCTTAGAAAAAGTTTTAACATTTATTTGGAATATAAAACCTCAATTTAAACTATTTTCATAGAAAAACTTACAACCAACAATTGCAATAGTACCTATATAAGTTGATCAAACATGATTTAGTATCTTGATACACTCTCTATCCACCAACTTCATATCTTTAGTCATTTCTAATATTCAACATCCTACACACATATAGTTAGTTAACTTACTAAGACAATATCTTGCAATAATTGACAAAAATGTAGATATTGAGTTCTACTCATTACAAGAGTAAACTATCTAATGTAGATTGTTTCATTTGATAACATCAACATCATCCTACAAAATTTGAAAGATTTGATGACCTATAAAATTGAAAGGTTTTGTCCACTCTTTGAGACCAAAACTACCAAAAATTATGACCCTCTACAAAAACACCCAAAACGTATCCTTAGAGTGATTTTTTATATATTTCACTATATGATTTTAAATTTAAATTTGATTTTGCATGGTGAAAAATATTTTTGGGACCCTAAATCCAGTTGACTAGGCCACAGCATTCAAAGATTGGGTTTTATCGTTTCGTTGAGCACTTACAAAAGGAGGAAACGTGATTTCAAGGGCTTGGAACATCAAATTATGTGTTTACGTGTCTTGTAACTCTTTAATTTCCATTTATGAAGTGGTTCCACAATTCCATGATAAAAATGGTCATATTTGAAGGGTGCAAAGAGATACTATTTTTTTTTGGAAAACGTGTATGGTGAGCACGTAGGTTACTATGTGGTCTATACCAATCAAGGGGAAAAAAACCAACACCAAATGTAGTACTTTAAGATTAAGAAACCTTTGAAAGTAAGATTTGTTTATTTATTTCTGGACGATGCTTGAAGAGAGAAAACAAATTTCGAAAGCTTGTGAATTCTATTCAAGTGCTTTTGTGCCCTATAACATTTAGAATTACATTATAGAGGTATGTAGGGAGTGTGTGAAAACTACCCATTGCATCTATTTATCATGATTGCCCAAATTGCCTCTAATCAAAATATTTGACACATTAAAATTATAAGGACTGATTGTTGAAGCAAATTTGAGTTTTGTTAACATTTATAAACGTGAAGTTTGTAGTAAAACACGTATTTGATCAAAAAATTCACAAGATTTTGATAATTATTTACACCTCAAAAAGGTCAACAAGAAGTTTACCCTATTATCACTATGTCCCTATTATCACTTCTCTATTTTCAAAAATTCATATCTTTTAGGATTTAGTTTCAAATCAAAATTGACAAGTAACGCAAGAAAGGTCTTAGAGTCTTTTATTGGTAGTGCAATTTTTGTTTTGTTTGACCAAAATTTGCAAAAGATATAGCTTATTAGCTATGAAGACCTTAATTAGATATACAATTTATTACCCCAATGCCTTAGTTATAGCAATGTCAGTTGCAAAATACCAAAAACAATTGAAATTTGTCAACTGAGTTAGCACTTATGGATGACCATAGAGGCCAAGGAAAAGAAGAAGAAGTTAAAATATGAAAATGACAAAATGTGATCATGAATGACAATGAAAACCTCTACAGAAGTGATAAGGAAGTGATAATAGGGCAATTTCAAATTTGAGCAGAACCTTGACCCTACCTCATTGAAACCTTGATAACAAACTTATACTTCACTCATCTAGGAATTTGGAACTTGATAAAAAACCTTGACTAGATTATCTTTTAGATGATACCATAATCATGACTTTTAGTGTATTGTAGAATTTTTTAATTAATATTTGAATAAAGGCCCAATGATGATAGGGTAAACTGCCTGTACCCAATATTGAAAAACAAGCTGAATTTTTAGCATCTAGCTGTAAGGATTTGTCCTCTGTAATTTGATAACCTTAGATGTTATTATTTCACTCCTCTCCATCTGAAATGAGTTGAGATTTTTTTTCAACAAGTACCTCTTGTAATCTAGGGCAAAATCTTAGGGCAAGGTCTTACGATTGGATTTTCAAAAAAATAAAATATGTTTACCTTTCTAGTCATTGCTCTAGAAGTGGCAGTTTTCAATGACTTTTACAGAAAAAAAGGCTCAATCCTTTGAAAGTTAACTTCTAAAGGATGTTATTTTGTATACTCTCTCATGTATTGTATACGGATGGGGTAATTGGGAAACGTTTGAATCTCATTGAAGTTGTACATTTTGAACTAAGTCACATACATACTAATGGTCAACTAGGATTTTTTGAATTTTTTTGGCATCTATCATAAAAACCAAATTTTCAAGTACTAAATAATCCTCGGATGAATACAACCAACGGGTTTGGTAGGTAACATCCTTTAGAGAAAGGTCCAACAAACATAAAGTGTTGACTTACAAATAGTATTGACTTAGGGAGGTACCAATGTAGGGCAATTGGGTAGTTTAAAACCTTTATGCTCTTGTTTGTAGAGAAATCCGTGAGTTTTTCCACCCTGTCCGCACAAACTTGTGTAAGGTAAGAGGCTCGTAAACCGACCATCTAAGAGCTGAAACTGAATTTTAAGGTGGTGGAACTTTCTGAAATATTTTTCAGTAAATTTTTCTTGAAAGACAAGAGGAATTGGCATCTAACTCAAGTTATTTTGTATTTTTTAGAGTAATGTGGAATTAGTTATGAAATTTTGAAGAGGAAAGGTCATAGGGCTCTAAAATGGTGCACTTCCTTAAATGTACGTTCATTATACATTATAGAAAGGCTGTGAATAAGACATGTATTGACGGAGATCATTTGGAGAGGTGAACGGAATTAGTGCCGTAATGGAGTTCGAGCCTCCAACCTTATGTAGCATATAACTTACACCTCACACTAATTTATGAACATTTCACACTATATGAATATTTCCTGCTTGTTATAGTAGTTTTCATGAAAATTTAGTGTAAGAAACAATTTTTAACTCCTAAAGGACCAACTGTCCCCTTAGGAGACAAATGAGATTTTGGGCATGTACCTATGGTTAAACTACTTTTTGTGATTTTCTGAAACTTTTATGGAAGATGAGAAATTCAAAATCCTTGTGGGCATCTAAGTTTTTCTTCATTCCGACATGTATTGAAAAAGTTATGCATAAATTTCTAAAAAACAAGGGAGGGCAAGCAATCCAAAAACTTTTTTTAAATTAGGTTTTTTTAAATAAAATTTGAAATTGGCTCTTTAGCTTTTAATATATGTGAAAAGCTTTGAATCATTCAATTTTGATTGATAAGTGAGAAGTTTTAGTTTGCAAGTAGGTATGGGACTCCCTAACCTCCATTCCTTTTGCCCCTTGTTAAATTTGGTGTTTTACTTTTATGAGCTCTTTGTGTATTTGTTTTTTGACTTTTTTTTCTTCCTAGTTGTAGTAGACTGATATTACAAAGAATGGTTCACACCTCCAATTCATTTGGAAATTCTCCCACACTTACCTAACTTGGTCTTCTACATGGAAAAAAAAACCTTGGCTTTGCATAGAATAGTTTTTTTGATATAGGAGAGGTCAAAGGCTTCTAAAATTATTGGACATGATGAAAAAAAATTGCTCTTCAAATGTTAATATCTCACTCATCTACATCTAGAATGAGCTGATTTTTTTCCACAAGTACTTCCCATAGTCTAAGGCAAGATCTTATAGTTGGATTTCCAAAAAAAACTTTTTATCCTACCTTTCTACTCATTCCCCCAAAAGTTGCAATTTTCAGTGACTTTCACAGAAAAAAGACTTGATACTTTAGGGGTTAAAGGGCTTGTCAAAAACAATGAAGTTACAGATAAACAAACTAGCCACTCCCAAATTATAAGCTTAAATCATGTGAAATTTAAATATTTAGAAAGTTACATGCACCTCCAAATGACCAAATAATGGGTCATGAGGTAATTTACCAGGGTAAGGCAACCTAATTGTCAAGGCAACCTAAATGCAATATTCAGTGTACCAAGCCCATGCCTTTGGAGTGACCTGGACTAAATGAAAAAAGGAAAAAGTAAAAGGGGGGCTGCTGTGCCATTATGGAGGTATTAATAATCTGACCAAAAAGCAGCCCCAAGTGGGTACAAAGCCAATTCAAATGCGGAGGGGATAAGGGGCTCCTTTATTTGCCGTACATGATTCTATTGGGAAATCATGTGGGAATTGCAGTACAATATCGAATATTGAAGAGGATACAAATGTCTACACCTGGTTATGTGTTGCATAACTAGTTGAGGCGGTCAAGGCAATCAAGGTGGTGTAAGGGTTGCTTTACATTAGGAGTTAAGGTTAATTTTTGGGGAGAATCGACATTTAGTATATTGTCAACTGGTTGAAAAAATTGATTAAATTTGAAATTACCTATCAACTCCTAAAGTTATGAGGGCTTCACTTTGTCAAAAGACATTCAAAACTGCTATTTCTATTGTAAAGAGTAAATATGTTTGAAAATAAGTCTTTTTGTATATCTAACCAACTAGACTAGTATGAGAATGTGTAAAACAAAATTCAAAAATTTTGACAGTACATATTGCAAGATATTTGCGTTTAAAATGTAGAAAACAAACTCTTTTTCACTGTGCATGATTAGATTATTTGACTTTGAACTTTTTTTACTTAAATTTTTTGCACCAAAAAGTTTTGAAGTTTATTTTCTTATTGTGGGAAGTTGAGTTGAGAATTTTTGAAAAAATATCAAAAAAGTACTTAATTTTCATTCTTGAAAAAAACATTAGGTAGAAGAAGGTATGAGATTGAACAAAAACTTAAATTTTTAATAACCCTCCAATGGAATTGAAACGCAGTAATCCCAATGGTGAGATTGTTCTAGAAAGCAAACTTCACCCTTTCCAACAATTTTTTTTGGAAAAATGTTAAATTTTCATTCAAAAATAAACTTTATAAGTTATTTTTTCAAGAAGACGCTTAAATTGCCCAAAAAACAAGATTGTCCATAACTTTCTCATAACTAGTCCAAATGGAATGAATAAAAGCTTCACATGTAGACAAAACTATAATCTATGAGAAAAAAATAGATTCTTTTTGTGCAGTTTTTGTAAAAAAAATTTGCTGCCCAATCTCCATATTTTTTTGCTTATTTGGGTATAACATTTGCTCCCAGGCATAGATTGGAATAAGAATTATATTCCCCAAAATCTAACGTGTTTTTCTATCTTCAAAAAAAGTTTCAAAAAATCAAGATAAAACTTGAGGCCGTAGGTACCTGCCCAAAATCCCATTTGCCCGTCGAGGGACAACTGGGCTTTAGGGGTTAAAAAGTTGGTCAATTTTTTTAAGGGAATTGATATATGCACACTAGGGGGGGATAAATTTTAGATGTTTACCATCAACAAGCTGAATTTGGAAAGCTTAAATTTAAATTTGAACTTAGAGACCTTGATTTAGTCTAGAACCACAAAGGAGGTTACAATTGAACAACACCCAGTGAAAGAGCTTAGCTTTGTTTACATAATGTTGTTCAATTGTATCCTTCTTTGTGGTTCTAGACTAAATCAAAGTCTCCAAATTTAAAAATGAATTCAGACTTTTTGAATTTAGCTTGTTGATGGTAAATATCTAAATTTTATCCCCCAAGTGTGCATACATCAAACCCCAGGTGTGCATATATCAATTTGCTTTTTAGAAAAACAATAATTATAGTATCACATAGTACAAGCATAGAAAACATCTAGTGCAATTTAGTGAAAGAATGGTTGAAAATGAAAAATGCTAAATTTTATTTGGTGAAGTCAAAATTTCACTTCAAATGCTGATTAAGGCCTTATAAGCTTGAGGCCAAGTTAATTAAACTTTCAGCCCCAATGGTCTCAAGAACAACTCCAGGCACCCATTATGATGTGAGTATAAGAGGAGCCAATTTTTTTGTGTGTAAAGGCCAAGCCAAAAAGTTGAGGCCTATAAGTGCAAACTCTAAAACTTTCAAGAGCAAAGGGATAAAAGAGACCTAGTAAAACAATTGATAATTTTATTCCATCCTACAAATGTTGACTATCTCAAAAGATTTTTGTTTTATTCATAAAATCATATTTTAATAAGATTTGAGGATGGCCTCAAGGTCAAGAATTGGTTTCCTATTTTTTGAGGACCTTGTTTTTTGGAGTTGGAGCTATGTCATATCTTGTTTTTTAAACATTAAAATTTTTATTGAAATTTTGACCTTGTTTCCTAGTGTAAAGGCCGTGAGATCATTTGCATAGAATGAACCATGTGAGAAGCTAGCGTTGGGAGTGTCAAATGCTAAAAACTAAGGTAGGAGGTTCTAAAATGGTGCAATGCTCTAAAATGGTGCATTTCCTCAAATGTACTCAACTTGTACATGTTATTTTTATAACCCTTCAACAATGTACAAGTAATGTACATTTGAGGAGGTGCACCACTTTAGAGCACCTATGGCATTTCCACTTCAAAATTTCATAACTAAGTCCACAAAACTCCAAAAATTCTGAAATATCTTGGGTTAGATGCCAATTCCTCTTGTCTTTCAAGGAAAATTAACTGAAAAATATTTCAAGAAATTTCACCTCCCCAAAATTCAAATTTATCCCTTGAACGCTCCATTTTAGAACCTCCTACCTTAGTTTTGATATGTACCTTAATCCATGAGCGCCCAGGACAGAACGTGAGTTCTCTAGCCTTCCCAGGGGTGTGCCCTGATCAAGGTATGTTGCTCCCTCAAAAATCAGATCCAGCCCACTTCACCATTGGGAATTGGGCACAACTTCATTCTGGTGCAAATGAACAACTTTGCTGAATGATCCATCGTACGAGTTTTAAACTTTATAGTGGTCAACAGCTCGTTGACCAGTTGCGTGAGAGCGTGTTTTGGGGGGTGGTTTCACTTCAGTGGATTGCCGCTTCTGGAGAACAGGTTGATTGGACTTGTGATTTTGTGGAGGCATCGAACCTTGAGGCATTTGTATCTCACCAAATTTGTAGCAGGGCACAAACCGACGAGGAGACCGGGAGGGGTTCATGAACCACCGGACACGTCCTTGGACAGCCCTGCCAGGTCCACGTGTACTTTCTCAATGTAGCTTTCCATGGTGGACTTCTAGCGGCAACGGCCTCCCACCAACCGCTGCTGGTGGTCCTGGTCCATCTACACTCTTGAAAAACTTGGAAAAGCAATTTTGCATGTTTCCCAACCAAGAAAACCAGTCCCACAGAGCAAGGTACAATAATCAACACCCTGAGACCCACTCTGGAGCATAACTACCCCCTATCCGACCCCTCTTGTTATTTTTGTATGAAAGTACATTGAAGATCTGCCCTGTAAATTGCCCTTTTCCAATTCTGAGCGCCCCATTTTTCGCATGTGGGGCGCTCAAGGGTTAAGCAATCAAGGTGGTTTAGGCAATTGAGGCATTTTAGACGATGAAGGTGGTTGAGGGGAGTCCCAGGGGACTAAGCTCAGGTGGCTCGTCAATTATGGGACATAATCCTCTTGAGTAAAATGAGATTAAGACCATCTAGTTTTGAAGATTTATGAGTTTTTCAAAAGTGAATGAAAGAGTGGGTCCAATGCTTTACCACTATTCTTCTTTTCAATTGTCCTATGCCATGTAGCAATGAAAGTGTCAAAAGAGGGCTATTGTTTGATAATGTCTTCGAATGTTCAATGGAAATAAACCAATAGTATATTGTTAAAAAGAAAGAATTCTAAAAAATAAAATAATAGTATTTAAGTTTTGAATTATAATAAAATTGGCCTACTTTTATATAAAAGAGTCAAAATTTAATATATAATTAATAGGGATATTGGGTGTACGTATGTGAAAAACTTAGTTGGAATTGAGATACAGCATATGAGCTAGAGAAGCCCAAAAACCTCTCCAAAAATTGTTATGTTAAAAATGTGGATAACTCCACAACTAGACCTACTATTATCTGTTTGACCACTCCATTTTCATGTACTACTCACAGAAGGTAAATTATTCTTATCTTCCAAGTTATGTTTCAAGCTCAAAATACCTATTGGGAGGTCCACTTATATTCCTTCATATTGAGAGGAGTATTGCCTTGTGGCACTCTCAATGGATGGTTACATAGCTAAAAACATTTTATAGCTAAATTTTGTTTTCCATTAGCTTCTTCCGGTAAGAAAAGAAAAGAAAATCTCACAGCAATGGGCTTGCACACTTTGCTAGGTGCGCAAAGTGGTTTGATTCTTACATGGAAAATCACAAAAAATTCTGCATGGAAAAAACTATATTTTTCCTTGGATTTAAACCTCCATAAAGGTTTTCCTCTAGCAAAAAATGAAAATGATACTACTAGGAACAGACGGGTTGTGGTTTCATATGTATGCTAGTCTCATGCACTAATAGTTCACATTTTGTAATCTAGAATGTTGACTATTCACATCTACCAAGGATGTGAATGCTGTAGTATGTAAGGTAGGAGCACCCATAAGCGTCAATCTAAGGGTTTTGAACACGATGAGTATTAATAAACAACTAGCAAATTATAGGATCCTATTAGGAATTGAAAAATAATGAGTTTGCAATTTTGAATGTATTATTTGGATACTATGGAAATAAATTGTGAATTTTTAAAGAGCAAACTACCATTGTACCCATAACGATTATCAAGATTTCATGTTCACATGTTGTACATCCTTGTCATTACATCTATTTACTTCCAAAGATTTTCCAAGATTTCAAAGCTGATGATTATGGGGACATCATTGCTTATGGGTGCTCCTACCTTAATGAAAGCTACTTTCATGAATTAACCCCTAAGTGCCTAGGTTGATTTCACCAAAATCAGGGTTTTGGGAGACATGCAACTTTGATGCATTGTATCTCAATCAATCGGATGATTCACAAAAAGTGATCATTGAAATAGTAGAACACCTACTTAGAAGAAGGCTTGCAAATTTTGGGAACAACTGACCGTGGGAGATGGGAGATTATAACACTTGATCAAACAACATGTGATGACAAAATCTCATTTTTTGGTAGGTAGTTGCTATTTGATGATTTTTACAAAATTCTATAAGCCCTTGATTCATCTTAAATTTTGTGAGCAACAAGATTAGATGTGAATGCACACACTTGTGAATTACTGAAGATTGCACTTCTTTTTATGTCAAGTTTTAGGTCTTCAAATGGCTATTGTACGGAAAACAATGATTGACACAGTTGGTGACGGTTGCCATAATAAGGATCTAGAACATGCTTGAACCCTTGCCAACAACTTTCCGGCTACCACAAAGCTTACACAAGGAAGCTTGCGAGGGATATTGACCGGTTGCAACATGTAAAATGCTACTTGCCACCACGCCCATGTTATCCCGTATTGTGTTTCACCAAATCAAATCACTTGCAGCACTTGCTTAGGGAGGTAACTTACCACATTTTAGAAACAATGTGTGGCAGAATATAGATAGCCTTTTATTTTTTTTGGGTAAAATTTATAAAAAGCTTAAAAATAAGATAGAGGCCATTAAAAGCCAAAAATCATTTATAAGTAATTTAGATAGCCTTCAAATGTGGGTTATTAGTGTTTTGTACATGTAATTTAATTTGTCATATATTGGATCCTTTAAACTAAATTTACTGTAGCATGTGTGTACAATTGGGTGTTTTAGCTGGGTTAGATGTTTTTTTTATTTTTTTATTTTTTTATAAAGAATATAGCCTAGAATAAATTGCATTGAAATAGAAAGTATAAGTAATGATAAAATTCCATCAAATAAGCCATTTGCCAATTATAAGTAATTATAGGGATCCTTTAATTCTTGCCTACGAGATAAATAGCCCCTCAAAGTAAACCCCTCGCCGCATGGGGTACTCAAAATATTATAGAGTGACCTCCTCAAGAGCACTTGTATAACAATTTAGCTTTCCTTACTATTCCTTAGTTGCCATGGACAACTTGAATGCCTTCATCATTGTTGTTTGTAGCAAGACCAAAAATTTAGATCCAATGCCTCAAAACAAGGTTTTAAATCAAGGGAGGCGATATATGGGATGCTGGGGCACTCGGGGGCTAACTATATACATTTGTGGTCTTGAATGTATACCGCCTCATGATTCAAACATTTAATGTACATTTTGTGATATAGGATGTAGGCCACCAATACATGAAGGCAAAATTGGGCGCTGGGAGGTAATGGGTTTGTCTACTATACTATTAAAGAAAAACCATAGTATGAAAGGCTTGTAGATGACAATGGACAGAGTTCTTATAGTGATAAGAACATGTGATTTTATTTGTCCCATTCATATATTATACAAAGAGCAAGGTTGGATAATTTTTACAATTTATGTTGTTCATATTTTTTTGGAAGTTTCAGATCTTTAACCCCTAAAAGATCATTGTCCCTTTGGGGGACATTTGGGATTTCGGGCATGTATCTATGTCTAAACTACTTTGCGTGATTTTCTGAATCTTTTATTGAAGATGGGGAATTATAAGATCTATGTGGGCATCTAATTTTTTCTTCATTCTGACATTTATTGAAGAAGTTATGCATAAATAACTGAAAAATAGGGGAGAATCGGGCACAAAAAAAAATTGCAATATTTGTAAATAAATATTTGAAATTGGTTCTTTAGATTTTTATGTATTTGGGAAGCTTTGAATCATTCAATTCTGATATATGAGATGAAAGCTATGAGAAGTTTTAGTTTGCGGGTAGGTATGGGACTCCCAAACCTCCATTCATTTTCCCCCTTGTAAAACTTGTTGCTTTACTTTTTTGAGCCTTTGTGTATTTTTTTCTTGACTTTTTTTTTGGTAAGTTGTAGAAAATTAAGACTCCTTGGTTTTTACCATTTGGATAAAAGTAATTCAAGTTTCTAAATTTTACATAAATCCTCCAATTTTGCCTAGTGTATATGCAAATTTCATGACCTTACAACATTGCAAGATTTTACAAAGTATGTTCCACACCTTGGTTTCATGTGGAATTTCTCCTGCACATACCTAACTTGGTCTTCTACATGAAAAAAATAAACCTCAACTTTGCGTAGAGCAATTTTTTTGATATAGGAGAGGTCAAAGGCCTCTGAAATTTTTGGGCAGCAATGAAAAACACTTTTTTTCACTTCAGATGTGAATATCTCACTCCTCTACAACCATAATGAGCTGATTTTTTTTCCCAAAAGTACCTCCCATAGTCTAGGGCAAGATCCTACGGTTGGATTTCCAAAAAAACTTTATTTCCTATATTTCTATTAATTCCCCCAAAAGTGGCAGTTTTCAGTGATCTTGATAAAAAAAAGTGCTTGGCCCTTTCGGGGTTAAGAAAAGTCTTGAAAAACAAAATTATGCATACCCTTAGGGTATGTTCACACTTGATGTTAGGAGGGGTAGTAGTGAAGAAAAATTAGATGCATTTGGACACACCTTTTGATTGCATCCATATTGCTAATATTCCTCCTAACACCAAGTGTGAACATACCCAACATAGAAGTTACAAAGATCTTGTGGCAGTGCACATAAATTTTTGTTAAGGTGGTTGTTTCTGACTTTCGAGAAGTTCAGCTTACAGGCTTTTGAAGTTTCACATACAATTCCAAATTTCATGTTCTTTAATTAAGGCTAGTAATTAACTTAGTGTACCAATTGGAAAATAAATTTGTACCTTGCAAAATTTGAGCTATTATGCAAGTTCTAAGTTTTGTATTATTGGTTATTAGCTTCTAAGTTTGATTTTCTATTGTTGGGTTGTTTGCTTACAAATAATCGTCAATTGCTTAAACAACTAAAAGTTTTTGCTTCACCTATGATAGCAATTTAAATTGGACAAAATGATACATTTAGGTACTTATGGACTGTTCATGTATTTATGAAAATTTTGTGTCTTTCATCATTATATATATTTTAATTTGTTGCTCACATTTTTCTCAAAGTTTTGCATGACTTTTGATTTGGGCATATCTTTGATATTTTACAACCACCTCCCGATGTTTGCAAACCAAAGTAGTTTTTAGACTATTAATTAGGGACTTTGCATAGTTTGTATTTAGTTGCTAGAGAAGTTTTTAAATAAATTTGTAAATGTAAACATAAAGGGGATTGTAACATGCAACCTCATAATGTTTCTCTCTTTAGCATATTAAATTTCAAATTCTTGATTGAAAAAACGCTTACTTTTGTGTAGAGTTTTGAAGCTGATCTAATATTAATCAACTTTTTGTTGAAGAACAGAAGTCTTCATTTTCCAATGCCTTCCATAGTAGAGTTGTGATTGACTTGATTGAATCTCAAAAAGATGAAAAGCAGATCCACGACATGAGAAATGAAGCTATTATTTCTTTTTAATAAATGACAATGAAAAAACAATAAAAAAAACTGCTTCCTAGAATGGGTACGGTTGATAGTCATTAGAGGATGGAAGTTGATGGATAGTATTAGTTTTTTTCAAACCAATGAACCATGGAACAACTTCGACATTCATTTAGAACAAACTTTTATGCTCACCCAAAATTAGAAAGCTCAGCAGTGACAAACAAGATTTGTGTATAATATTTTGTTTATTTTTGGTGATTTTTTCAATTTTGAGGTCGGGAGGAAAGTTTGCTCGTAAAGGGGAGTTGATATATATCTTCGTAGTAATTCTTCATTTTATTGATTTTGTTTTACTTTGGGGTTTACTTCAATGCCATTTTAATACAAGTTATTTTGGATCGTTTGATCATACATGGAATTTAACTCAAAGAGCACGTACAATCTTCATTTTGTTAAATATTGATGGCATATTTTCCCGAAACAATTGTGGCTTTTAAGTTGCTGTCCCACTGGATTTAATTTGCAGCTGGTAGCTACAATGAATAGGACATGGCAATGGCAAGAGAACCACACTGTGCTAACGATAGAGCTACGTGGCTGCTGCTGATTGGGGCACGATGAGCAACAATGTTTAACCCTTCAGTGCGAGGGGGGGTCAAGGTCTTCAATTTTGCAAGAATTTTACATCTGCTCTCCCATCTCTATATGCCATGATTCAAAATCTCGCACAACAATCATGAAGCTTCCAATGATCAATCCAATCACATACTTGAAAATAGACAAATGTTACTCTCTAATTATACTTGGATGTACTTCATCCATTTCACGTAGCGCCTACGACTAAACGTTAGAAATCATTCATTGTCCACCTTTGGAATGCTACCACTTTTATGAAATCACACTCGCGAAGATTGACGTGTTACGCCTATGTTAATATTGCAAAATAGTCACAACTTATGTTGATTTTCAATTAATTGTAAAAATATGTTTTTACTTTTAAAGGTGCCTGATGCATTTTGCAAAGCAATACCACATCGTTAACAACACATCACAAGGTGTGTAGATTGTTTCAATCAATAGTATGCACTTTGTACTTTACTTCACCTTCATACGTTTCATACAACATAAACTACTTCTAAGTAAGGATTATTTTTTTCCACATTACTTTGCATTTTAATTTGGTCATCTTCCTTCTTCCGTGCAGCATGGGTATCTTAGTAGCCAAGCAAAACTATTTGTATTAGTTAACATGAACACAAGTTTTAAGGTCATGTTGATTTTAAAAAATGCAAAAACTTGCAATTTAGAGTGTTTATATGCATTACATATAATATTCTTGAGAAAATACAACATGTTACATAAATATATTATATTTAGTTAAAGGGAAAATTTCATGGATATCCTTGAAGTTTGCAGTAATTTCATAGGTACCCATGCTTTTTCAGAAATTTCATAGATACCCTTGGACCAAATTTCTCAAGTGTCTTTTTTTTTGTTGTGCATGTCACTTCCCTTCTTCCTTTGTGCATACGCATAACAAGAAAGAAGTAGTGAGAGCACAAAGGAAGAAAGGAAGTGGCATGCACAATAAAACGCTTGAAAATTTTGGTCCAAGGGTATCTATGAAATTTCTGAAAAAGCAGGGGTATCTATGAAATTATTGCAAACTTCAAGGGTATCCATGAAATTTTCCCTTTAATTAAATATGGACTATTCATGTAATTATAAACTATAAAAAACATCTAGAAGTTTGGACAAAAAAAACAAATATACTAAGACATTTCCCCATATTTTAATAAAATAATGGTGAAGATCTCCCAATGTTTTAAATGTATCTTCAAAGAAAATTGGATTATTGTTTATGGAATCTGAAACTTAAATATGGCATATGTGGAGCACTATTAAAATAAATTTATAAAAAATATGAGAGTATACAACACCAAGGTACCAAAATACAAAAAAACAAACACAATCTTGTCTCAAGTAAGTTACTAAGGTAGCCAAAACACAATCTTGTCTCAAGTAAGTTGTTAAGGTAGCCGCACCCATCAGCGTGACCATCCCCATGGGCGTCACTAGCATCATAATTAAAAAAGTAAATGTTTATGAGTGAACTAAGTGATGGTTATGGGTGACAAAGTGATGGTTGTGGGTGATTGGTATGACGGTTTTGAGTACCCATCTCACTATTTAAGAACTAGCTAGCCTTGTTTTTAGCATCTCTTACACAGGGTTCTTACAATTTCAGTGATTAAGCATTTTGGAAAATACCCACACACACACATGACTATGTGGATAACTTCCAAACTAAACTAATATTTTTTGTTCACTATTTCCAATCTGATGATATAATTTTTGCCCTTGTCTAACTACCATAACCATGCTAAAGTGCTTAAACTCACGCTTATGGGGGTTGCTACCTTAACAACAAATTCAGTTTACAATAACCTTGTGACTCATGTAATAATAATTTATCAAATTGTTTAAAAATTGCCAATAATTTGGGAAAATGTTTTGCAATAATAATGAATCTAATAGAGTATTAATACCTAACAATTTAGGTACATGGTAACTTCTTCAACAACTTTTGTTTAGCATTACAGTCATTCCCATATAAAAGGAGATAGAGCAAACTTCCATGCTAAATTGGGATTAGATATAGTGGTGGACAGGTTCTTTAGACTCTTGTGCTTCATGCAAGGAAATTGATAGAATACCATTTTCAAACTTTGATATGTTGTTTCCTAGTATACTTTCATGCATAAATCTATAACTGTTTATTGATTTTTTCATTTTTTCTACTTTAATCAAGCACGGAAGTTTACCCTTATTGAAATATTTTTCAACACTTGCTTTGGGTATGAATGCATCTCTTCTTGTATAAAAGAACAAACCTTTGCAATTCTCTAGTAAAGAGTGAACATACAAAATTTGAGACATTAGTTGTTTATAAATATTTTGCACAAACGGCTCTTAATCCTTCATTGTGGAAGATGTAATATACAGCTTAATTATGAATTCTAAATGTGGTAGTTCTAAATGAAAAATATCCTATATCCTTCCTTTAAACAAGTAAGCAAAATTTGAATGAGTGTAGTTTGCATACCTTAAAAAACATGGCTAACGGTGAGTGTAAACATGGTTTATTGTCACCTTGTACTACCAAGCAAGCAAATCACCTGTCTATGTTATTCACGTGATTATTGCCCAATAGCCAACAAAAACCATATTAGCAATGCATTATATTTTCTTTTCTTTGTGGGTAGACATTGTCGCTCCAATCCAATACAACAGGCATAGCCAAAAAATTGTGAATTTCCATTTCAATAATTTAATACAAGGCATCTATGTTAACAATCACACAATTTTATACACAACTCATACAAAAATCCTTGTCATTTGTGCTTGAGTAGCAATTTAGAGCAAAAATGTTGAAATATAACATGGTTCACAACACATTTTTTTGCTAAGGTAGTGTGCTTTAATTGCGTTCATGCTCTAATTGCTTTTGGCTCTAGGAAGAAGAGACATTTCATCTCGGTTCTAGGAACAAAAGACGTTTTAGATGAAATGTCTCTCGTTCTTAGAGCTGAACGCAATTAGAGCACACTACCTTACGACTATAAAAAGTCACAACTATACAACAATATGGTTGATTGTTTGATTACGTTTTCCAATAATATTCTTTTATATGTCACTATATCTGAGTATGTAATCACTTGACACTTGAGAAATGTCAATATAAACATTATTGGTCAAATGAAACTTTTAGGTGGTGAGAGTAAATTCATCCCTAAATGTCTGAAAGTGTCTTTGCGGCCATTACAATTTTTTTTTTTTTCTTGTTTTTGGACCAACTAGTTTTTTGAGATCTCAAATCAAAACTTCTTGTTGATGGTAACTGCTAATTATATGACAATGTATTTATTGCATGGAATGTTTAAGGGTTAAATGACAAGATAATTAACATAATAATACTAATGTAAGAGGCTCATAAACCAACCATCTAAGGGCTAAAATTGAATTTTGGGAGGTGAGATTTCTTGAAATGTTATTTAGTAAATTTTTCCTTGAAAGACAAGAAGAATTGACATTTAATCTAAGTTGTTTCATATTTTTTGAAATTTTGTGAAAATAGTTACAAAATTTTAAAATTGAAGTGGCATAGGGCTCTAAAACTATCCCCTCCTCAAATGTACATTACTTGTACATTGTTGAAAGCTGTGGACGGTTTTAGAGCCTGAGCTGCTTATCTTAGATATCAGTGAAGCTTCAGAAGAAAGCAAAGCAATTAAAAATTAAACAAGGCTCATGGGATACAAGTTCTCATTTGGTGAACAGATGTGCAGGAAGCAGGTCGCCTCGCAGAAATGCCTAGGTTATATCACCGCCTTGCAAAACTTGCCGCCACATAGATCCCGTATACACGGTAAGTACAAGTTCAGCAAACCATATGGCTCTTCTCACATCATTTCTAGTGATATTGTGTCAATCTTACAAGGAAATACCGAATTTCTTCCTCATTCTGAAAGTAAGACAACCTCATTCCTGTACGTTGAAATTCAGAGGTACTCTGGGTGAACTTCCATGCTGCAGTAGAATCGGTCATGGTGATCAACGTTTCCCAACTTTGAAAAACTTAAGATTTCTAAAATATCCGTGCTTTTGAGAGACGAATAAGTGAAAAAGTAATTGTTGGAATAAAACATATCCAATTTAAAAGGGGATTTGCTAAAGCCACACCCAAAATTGCTAACGCCACACCCTTGTGAGCATGTAATTTGAGAATTTAATGCCATTTTTTATATTCAAGTGGTTCATCATTCATCCAATCACGGCATTACAACCTCCTTGAAAGAAAAAAGAACAAATATAATTCTTTGTTGAACTTTTACTGCACTATTGCCATTTTTTTTATATGTTTTTGCTTTAAGTGATTCAAAAGTCCTACCTTTTTACTTTCAAATTTAAGCACCTCCAATTTTTTTGGAATGTAGCCTTAGAATGATAAAGGTGAAACATATCTTTTAATCTAAATTTAAACAAATCAGCATTATTTTCTCACATTTCATACTCAAAGCATACCTTGGGGTGTGGCGTTAGCAATTTTGGGTGTGGCTTTAGCAATTCCCTAAAAAAGTAGCAAAATCCTTTGATGTTTTAATCACAATTAGGATGGAGTCAAGCTGATTTATTACGTCTATGCAATCTTTAAACAAGCCTTAACACCTTCTTTTTGGTAGGAGCTATTAAATTATTTGCAAATGATAGTTTATTAACATGCACAAAACATTGTAAGATATTTAATAATACCATGCTTAATGTGAATTATGTATACAATTAAGATATGATATTATTTTGAACACAGACTAGAGCCTGTAACATTGAACAATGTTATTTTCATTTTTGGATTCTATCATTTTTTCAGCACACTTCCGAGCATGATTTTGCAACTCCTCTGCCGTTTCTGCAAATCTCCAGTTTCAATGCAATATGAACATCAGGGAATGTATACAATTTAGTTTAGGGTTCAAGGCAAGCAAGCATGATTATTGGAGGAAAGATTCTTGTTAGCAGATTTCGTGTTGGAGCCTTGTTGCCAGAATGTTAGTAATTAAAGATAAGAAACTGGACAGCAACAACGACTCTGGTCATGGCCTGGACTTGTGCTTTGGAACTTGACGTGAGATTGAAGATGAGTGGACTTTTAAAGAAGAGGTATTGGAGCAATCTCTCTCTTTAATTTCTAAGAATTGGGAGAAGTGAAGATTGTTTGTGTTTTGAAACCTAAGAGCATTTTGACAAAGTAATGTGTTGTCTAATTCCACTCTCATGAACTTGTTCTCTTGTGAAATCATATACCCCTCCCTTCATGCCTACTAGGCCATTACGTCTTGTTGTTTAGTAGCTCTTCAAAGTCCTATTTGTAGAGCATTCTTGCGCATGTACTGTACATATTATCTTTCTTCTATTGTCAAATTGTTGTATATAATCCTTGATCTTTCATTGGCGGGCTCAATAGTCTCCATATAGCACTTACACACATTTGTTGTAAACTTATGCATTCTTACAAGAATTTCTCTCATCGACTTTCAACGCACTGGGTACCATGCTCAAATTGTTGTTTGAAAATTTGACCAGTTGGCTCAAGTGCACAATGCTCAATGTAAATGAGGGTGAACGAGTGGAAAGATCACTTCTTTTGTCCTTATGGCAAGCTCCTTTTCCCATTTTTTTAGGAGAAATGCAAAATGTTCCATATGGGAGAAAAAATTGTAGCGCAAATGACCTAAGGGATAAGAAGTTGCACGTCCACATCGGATTTGACTGCATTTTTAGCTCCCAAAGCCTACACACAAAACTTGTCTGTAATGAGCGTCTTCTTTAGCGCAACTTATTTTGCATGAGGCCTAATAGGAGGCGCCTTACATGACATAAGGCCCCTCTTGAGGGCCTTGCACTGTACTGTACAACATAGGGCCTGTTCTTGGGGCCATTCCACATGGCTTGAATAGAAGTGGGTCTTATGTTGCTGCATTGCCATTGACCATGACTGTGGCAACATGCGTTGAATACATTGAACCCATAAGAGCATCTCCACCGGTAACTCTAGCTCCAGGCCCCTCTCAAGACCTTCTCAAATTCTCTTATTTGGTGAGTCTAGCAAGTCACTCTTTAAATCACTATTCATGCACTATTCACCTTAACTTTAATGAGCTTCATCCTCTACTCCCCTAAATAAGTGGTCAACTGCTTATTTATGAGGTGTCTTGGAGCGTTAGGCCACCTTTCAAAGAGCATGGGTGGAGATTGGGAGCCTTCAAGCCTCGCCAAACCAGATGGAAAACTTTGAGCAAGTCTGAACCGGTGGAGATGCTCTAAGAACATTTGCACCTTTTCAAACCAACACTTGCCGTACTTGGATTAAAAATGCTCCAAGCCCCTCAAGGTATTCTCATGGCATTCAATCTTAGCATGTCAAGCAATGACCCTTGAAATTACTATCCATCATGAGCAAGGATAGAGGACAAGAGTTTTGGGAGTTCTAGAAATGAAGACGTAAATTTTTAGCAAGTCAAATATGGAGAGTATGGGTACAAATGCTTTAATGCAACCAATTACTTTCCTTGCACTAAGGTAGGAGGCTTGAATTTCAATTGAGCATTTAGAACCACTCATGTAGAGCTTCCAAAAATAATGGGGAACAAACTTTTTATGTTGAGAAATTGTCCTTTTGCATGCACGGTTTTAGAGATTCAACATATTGACAAGAGCTCCCCCTTAGTGTGCTTATTGGTCATACTCGTGTTGAGTTTTGTTTTTGAGTAAAATATAGATATATGTTATACTAGTATACTGCTCGTCGTACCAACGGGTTTGTACCCCCCACCCCCTATCCTGTGCTCCCTGATCTTTGTGTCCCCATATCCCAATCCCCTCTATCCCCATGCCCTCTTATCCTCGTACCCCTTTATCCCCGTGCCCTCTTATCCTCGTACCCCTATATCCCCGTGTCCTCCTATCCCCGTGCCCCTTTATCCCCGTTTCCCTTATCCTTGTGCCCCCTTATCCCCATGCCCCCTTATTCCCATGTCCCCTTATCATTGTGCCCTCTTTTGGCCGAGAGAAAGTTGTAGTGCAACTGCCAGTGACGGTGCAACTGCCAGTGACTTGTTGTTGACGTTTAGTGAAGCAGATAAAAGAGAGTCATAGGTGATTTTACTTTATCCATTTATACCTTTTTGATCCTAGTCATGCCCAAACCTAACTTATGGCCAACCCTAACTAATTGAACGCTATTATATGATAGGTCCTAACTAATTGAAGGCTATTCTTTTATTAATATAGATTAAAATAAATGAAAACATATTTTCAATCATAATTTGAGTATTGGAATATGGAATGGGTGCTTTCATGCTTTGAAGGACTTATTTGAGCATCCTCAATTTTGTAATGGTTGCTTTTTGGACTCATGTGCTCTATTTACAAACCAACTTTAAATCATGAACACTACAACCTATGATCAAGAATAGCTACTATGTGCCTTTTGCTTTGATAAATTGTAGTGAATTCATGCCAACTCAAAAAAAATCAATTTAAATGATCATAAAACTTTTTTTTTTTTTTTTTTTTTTTTAATTTCCTTTAAAAACATTTCTAAATTGCTACACTAGCCTCATATTTCCACAAATGTCCTTTTTCACTTAGATGCTCAATTCATGAGCCTCCTACCTTAAAGCATCTCTTGCAGCATGTCAAAACAGCCCCGCGCTCCCTAACCGTAACAGCTTTCGCATTTCAAGTCTCCAATAGCACTCGATGCATCCCTATGCAAGTTAAGGGGCTTCTAGATTGAGCCTCGTTTGTCACATTCAAGCTTTCTCCAAGCCCCCTTCACGGTCCCTGCCAAGTATTGTTCACGCATGACCCCACTCCATAACCAGGTGTACTTGTATGATTTGTTGTAACACATAGGCCCTAAAACCTCTAGGGTTGCAGGAGAACTTCAAACCGCACTATAAAAGTTTGCGTCATTCTCCCCGTGAAACCTCATTTTTCCAGAACTTGGAAAGCCTACTGCAGGAGATGCCCTTAGTGAGAACGGATTGTTTGCTGTTACAGTTTAGTGTCTTAAGTTTAGGGTTTCATTCCTGAAGTTTAGGGCTTTCCATGAAGTGAGAGCAAGGGGAATATTGACTACAGCCAACGTGAAAAGAGGATTTCGGAGTACTTTTAACCCCTGAAGGACCTAGCAAAGTTTTCACCAAAAACTCATCAAAACTGCCATTTTTAGACCATCAACCAAATTTGAAAACAAAAACTTTTTTATGCATATGTGATCATAGGATCTTGTAGAAGAATGGTTTTAGAAGATGTGGAAAAAAATTCAGGGTTTTCCACCACGTGGATTGGAAGTTAGAATGGTTTGAATATTCAAAAATGTCTTGTGAAAAATTGGGCAACTACCCTTCAGAAGGTGAAATTCCTGAGGAAAAAAACACATATGGGTGGTGCTTCTCTAAATTCCTTATTCCACCTCAGTAAAATACATGTCAAAAAAGTTTCAAATCATTTGGAGTTGTATAACATATGGAAAAAAATTAGTAAGTAAAAAGAAGTAGAGAATGCTTCAAAACACTAAATTGTTAAGAATTTAATTATGGAAATGAAAAATGCCAATCCCAAAGATCATAATGTTTTCATAAACAATATTCATCCTTTGGTTTTGCTTTGTTTTCCAAATGTTGAAAATTGAGTAAAATAAAGGACGTCAAAGTTTATTTTGGAGTAGAGAATCCATAACTGCCTGCAAATAGAAAATCCTCATAACTTTTATCTCGTTGATCCAAATGGAATGATTCAAAGCTTCCTACATTCATATAAATCTCCTAAACCAATTAAAAAAATTTGTTTTTGAAAAAAATGATTTTTAAAAATCTGCTCAAGCTGCTCGATGAATGTAAAAAACAACATATTAGGCCATAACTTTTTACTCATAATTCCAAATGTCATGAAATTGAGTGCATATGAAAGATAAACCTTGTGCCTACATTCTATTAAAATTTCAGTCTAAAATATGAAGAGCTCCAATCACAGGTACCTGCCCAAAATCGCTATGTTTCTAAAAAAGGGAGTCTGGTCCTTTATGGATTAATTGCAAACTATGCAATGGGCATTAACCCCTAAACATCTGAGAGGACAAAAATTGTCCCTTTAATGCCAAAAAAACACCCTTGAGTGTGGATGAAAAAGTTTTTTTCAATTTTTTTTTTGAAAGTGGTCACAATGATGTGCCACATCACTGAATGCCAAAAATAGCAGCTTCCAATGCCTTCATCTTTTTTAAAACACCAATTTGTGAAGAGATGTACAAGGTCCCTCGCTGCCCTTTTTGAGAGGGTAGCATATACTATTGACTTTTCATTCTTTTGAGGAGCATATTCTTTTTAGTGGGCACATGCCATATGCTGTTCGCTGCCCATGAACAGTGTATTTATCTTGGTTAGAGCCCTAGGTTGGCAGCGGGTTAGGGGCCCGTCCTTTAAGGGTTAAGTGATTCTACCGTTGCAATGACGTAATAACACAATGTTCATTAATTTGGGAAACAGCAATTCCCAATTTGTATGTCTCCTTAATCTGAAACTCTCATCTTAATCTTGTTTGGCACACCTGTGAGAAAACAACTGATACTTTACAGATGATAGATGTTTAGATAAGAGTTAGTCACAAAGAAGTGGAAATAAAATGGGCGTGGCATGAAATGAAAATGTGGCCAAAAGTCCCAAAATGTGCTGGAATTCCCAAATTAATGAATATCATGTTTAATCCTTTGGAGGGGATGACAAAAGCGAGCTACTTTGAAACCTTAATATTCTAAGTAGAGACAAATCAATCTCTATTACAGTAAGGTAGGAGGCTCATGAATGGATCACCTAAGGGTTGAAATTGAATTTTGGGGAGGTGAAGCTTCTTGAAATATTTTTCCGTAAATTTTCCTTCAAAGACAAGAGAAATTTATATCTAGCCCAAGTTGTTTCATATTTTTTGGAGCTTTGTGGAATTGGTTATGAAATTTTGAATTTGAAATGGCATAGGGCTCTAAAATGGTTCACCTCCTCAAATGTACATTATCCCTACATTGTTAAAGATTATGAAAAACAACATGTACAAATAAAGTACAATTGAGAAGGTGAACCATTTTTTACCCTGAACCGAATTAGAGCCTCCTACCTTATTGGTAGTACAAAGAGGGATTCCTCCAATTTTATTGCCTTACTATAATCCTTTTGTTCACGCAGTAACTACAGATTTGATAGGTCATTATGAAATAGAAGAATAAGGGCCGTTTTGCAATATAGTCGAGTGTGGGATTTACTGTCCAAATTTTGTTGAGAGGCCAAAGTAATGGGCTTAAAAAGAGGCAATAAAATATTATTTTTGAAATTTTTGGCCAACCTTAGGCTTGGTTCAAATCACAACGTTCAAAGTCACTGGACAAAAATCCTTGTCCAATGTTTCATCTGGTGGATTTTGGAGGGAAATTGCCATGACATAATGGATTTGTCCGTCCTATGAATGGTTTCCCACCAAGCACTGGACGTCCAATGGAGGTATAGGATTATTTGTTCTATTCTCACTTGACATAATTTTGTTTTTACCTCACATGAAGTGAGAGGGAGTGTTTTGTCAAGTGGACAAGATTTGGGGTCACCTCCAAATCTTGTGCACTATAAATGAACTCCTCTCCAATTTGGCGAGAGTGGTTGATTACATGGACTCATAGTCAAGTGGATGTCCATCCAGTGTGAATGTTGTACTGGACAAAACCTTGGGATAGACCAATGAGAATGCTTATCATTTTGTCCAATGCCTCTGCACATCTTTGTTTGAACTGGGTTGCATTGGAAAGTTACTCCTTAGGCATATATCCTCTAAAATTTTCATGGGAACATATATATTACTCTATAAGTACTAGCTTGCCCAAAATTGCTATGTTGCTGAAAAAACATTGTTTAGTCTCTTAGGGGTTAAATACTTTGTTGAAGATAGTATGATAGTATAAATGTGAGAATGTTGCTATTAGTTATAATCATATGACTAAAATTAGCAATAGTGATGTTAATTTTTTTGAAGTAACAAAGAGAAGAATTAAGTTGCCTTAGCATAGAAAGGTACCTTGTGGGTGCATACAATTGTTTAGATACTAGGATTTCACATGATATACAACACAAATACTGCTAGTTTGTTTTTCTAGAGCATACACTGCTAGTTTGCTCTTGTGCAGGTTTGTTGTTGGGGAAATAACATATAGGGGCATGAAAACATAAAATATTTTAAATAGGGACGCAATTTCAAAATAATTACAAATAGGGGCAAGATTTCAAAAAAATTGTATTTTTTTGGAATTTTTTCTGGTTTGGACATTAGTTGACTTAGGTACATCACATTAAATGTTAGCTAACTTCCAAAAGATTTAAAAGTTTTTGAAAATTGACATTCCCTTTAATAAAATTTCTTTATTTAGGCTTGATTTGGAGAGACATTTAAGTTTTTTGGAAAATAGCTAATATTTAATATGATGTATCTAAACCAACCAATGTCCAACTAAAAAAAATCTGAAGATTACTATTTTTTTTTGACATTGTGTTAGGTGAATATGTTCAATATAATTAAGACAATGATGTTTCATACTTGTGTCTCCATCTTTTATATAGAGAATGTACCGTTTCTTAGTTCATTTCCACAATGATGAGCCAAACCGTCTTTGCAACAAGAACTTTCTTGTCCAAAATCTCATGCCACCACCAAGTGCGGTGTGCTTCAATGTCTACGGGTTGATTGCCATGGGGCTCTTGGATGTCTAGTGCTAAAGGGGCATTGGAGGCTCTTGGAGGGCCTAAACCCTCTAGAGCTTTCCATGGGGAGATTTGGAGGGCTTGACACATTTTGTTATTATCATTATCATTATTTGACTTGTTTCATCCCAAGCCTCAAATTAAATTCTTCCAAAAAGAAACTCTATTATGTGCTTGATTATTTTGAGTTGTACATCTCTTCTAGATAATTTGAGGCTTCTAATCCCGAGTATGAATCCAAAATATTCAAATTCCAAAATATTGCAAAAAACTAGAAGTACTTGATATTTTGTATTTGAATAAAAAAGAAATCCTAAAAGACAGAATCTTATAGAGTTTAAAGTCCAACTATGAAATAATTGAAACAGCTTATGTTAGCATTAATTGCAATTTTCAAAGGAACTTTAGGTCACTTGTTAGCTTTTTTTAATAATACGTACATGATTAAGTCATTATTGCTTTGTTATTCCATTTTGACAAAATAGTTTTTGTTGTTTTTCTAAACAAATTCAATATTGAGCTTTTTCTTAAAGTGGTTTTTTTAGTATAGAAAACTGCAAATTAAAGATCTTATACTACACTATATTTCAATGCTATTTGAGACAAATGAAAAATATAACTCATGTCCATTTTAAAAAAGGGAATGGATGGAAGTACAAAAAGAGTTGGTTTGCACTTTAGGGTAGACATCACTTGACTCAAGAAGCAATGATTTTATTGCAAATTACATTATACATAAACTTGATGAAGAATTAAATGAAAATTTCAGTGTGGGTAGATGAAATCAGAATAAAACAAAATTACAAATTTCTGTAGTCATCCTAGTTGTAGTACCCAATTCATCCTCAATGACATCTACCATGCCTTGAGTCTGAATTCGGGTAAAAGAAATATCCCAACAATCATGAAAAATATTTTTAAAAATAGCAAACTCTTGAAAACATGTATTGTTTGTTTTATTTATTTGAATGAAATGATTGTCTTATTTCAAAAATACTACATTGCATTGAATAAAGAGAGATTTTCATTTTCTTCTAACTTGAGTTTTTCAAAACTCTTTGAATTGGTCATTTGATTGTAAAGTAAAACATCTAGAACAAGAGACAAGCCAATTGCCATCACCGTCGGGATAGTTGAAGGACAATTTTGTCCAAGGCCAGGGATTATTGGACATGAATGAATCAACTTCCTCTCTTTTGTAAGGGGCGGTTAAGACTAGGTCTCCCATCCCATCTCTACAAGTCACAACTAAGACTAAGTCTCCCGTTCCATCTACAAGTCACAATTAAGACTATGTCTCACGTCCCTTCTTTACAAGTCACGGCACCTTAATACTACATTCCGACTTCATTGAGTTTATGAAAGGTATAAAAGATTATCAAAGAAAGCCATGAAATTTTATACAAAAATACTAGTGGGATTTGGGGCTAACATTTGGATTGAGCAAAACAATTTACCCAAATGTTGAGTGAAAGCACGCTTTTTTGGTGCCAAAAATTTCAAAAGGTAGGCAAATCATTAGGAGATGTTTGATCCTAATTAAGAAAGGACCGTGAGTTCCCTAATTGCAAGAAATTTGGGAACTTGTTGTGTGAAAATTTGAAAATTAACAAAAATTCAAAATTTCAAAATTTCAAAAATTCAAAAATTCAAAAATTCAAGAATTCAAAAATTCAAAAATCCAAAAATTCAAAAATTCAAAAATTCAAAAACTCAAAAATTCAGAAATTCAAACATTCAAAGATCCAAAAATTCAAAGATTCAAAACATTCAAGAATAAGATAATTGAAATTTGAAAAAAAACAAAATAGTTTATAGTTTTATTTTTTATAATTTAATGTTTTGACCAACAATTTTTGGTTCACAGCTTGGGGAACAACCCAAACTCACAGCCCTATCTTGGATTCAAACCTCTCCTAGTGTGCAATGAACCCAAACATGGAACTTGAAACATAGTGTGAATTGCCAAGTCTTAACTTTTGGCTCTCAATCAATTGGATTATATTATTTTCAATGGATCCCTAAGGAGTGGTTCACACCACATCCCACATATCACCTTTGCAAGTCTCACCTCAATGCAAGAGCCCACCTTTACAAGGTTATTAAACAAAAAACATGTTAATAAAAAAAACCCCATGAATTTTTTCTACAAAAATATTGGTGGGACTTGGGCTAAAGTTTGGGTTTAGCAAAATGGTTGACTTGAACCTTGAGTGAAGTTACATCTTCTTTTACGCCAAACTTTCCAAATAGCAATGCCACTTAAGCAAAATACAATGAACCAAGATAAGGGACTTGGAACATAGTGTGAAGCTCCAAATTCCAACCTTTAGCCGTACACCAATTAGAATCTCAGATTTTAGTTGGACATGGTGGGAACTAGCCCTAAGATATCTATATCCATTCCTATCCAACTCTCCATTCTATTCTTGTGTATTTGTGTCCTACAGAATATTTAGGGAGAAATTTTAGCTTCACCAGTTGAAATCCGGCATTTCCCAGTTTCAACCGGATTTTGACTGAAATGAACTGGTTATTTTCTGTAAAATTTCTAAATTTATACTACAAACATACTATATTTAGATTTTTTGAAAAAAAGGACCGGTGTTTTTAGCCGGTTGTTTCAAGTTCCAACAGGGTTTTTTGCAATTTCAACTTGTTGCCACTACACTAATTGCCGGTTCTCCCGAACCCTGAGTCCTACATTTTGAGAGACAAGTGAAAGATGACAATACACGAGTATAGAATTGCCAAATGGATGGTATTGATTACGTCTACCTTAATGTTGTTGTCAAGGGACAAATTTCAAGATTAAATACTTGAAATTTGAGCACAAGTCTAACTTCATGCACCTTAGGTTTTTTTATACATATATACAAATTATAATTTCAAACAAATTGCAGATCATTTGTATCCAATATATTGAGTTGATTACAACATACTTCCTAAAATTGTAATTTTACAAAGAAGTCTCAGTTAAGTAGGGATTGTGTGATGTGTCCTCTTATAAAAATCAGGATTTATGTTTGGAATTTTAGTAAGTAAACATTTGGTACATTCTCACTTGGCCCAACACAAACTAGGCCAATACAAACTTAGCTTGCAATACAAATGAATCAATCTCTCCATTTGAAGAAAAACTAAAGTTTAGAAAATGAAGCAAATATTAAATTTGGTATAATTGAATTTTTCTTAATGGATTTTTAGCTAGTAAGTTTTGAGTGTGATTGTTTTGATGTTCAAGCCTTGAAAGTAGATCATACATGAAACTTTGTGCCATGTAAATTATCAATTTGGATATGTAAGTCACCATGTTCCAAAAAGTATGCCATAATTATTTACTGTTCTCAAAGTGTGGTATAAGTACTTCAAAGGGTAGACACATACTTTAATTTTCTCTACCAAAAATCGATGAACATGGATTAATAATAATCACAAAAGTGGTTTCAACCTTTAAATGTCCCATGGGCATTGTAGATACATTACTATATAATTGGCATTTACTATGACCAAGAAGTTTATTTGGGATCTCAAATATCTCACTAGATCTGCATTGATCTATATTCCAACTTCTTTGTTGATCTCAAATGTAGTTAAGGTGTGGATTCATTCCATACACAAAAAAAACACCTTGTATTCTATTGGTTGCAAAAGACATTTTAGATGTTTAAGGGTTAAAGAGCATCATTGAAAATATGTAAGCAAGAAGAAGTTTGCCAAAAAAGTTAGCCACAAAACAAAAGTGTGTCTCAAGAAGGTAATAAGTTGGTGTAGAAGAGAAGGCAACCTACTATCTATAAGTACTTAAATAAATAAAATTCATTGCCACAAACCATACGGTGT
Organism: Ulota crispa; assembly: GCA_963920765.1. Lineage (NCBI taxonomy): Eukaryota > Viridiplantae > Streptophyta > Bryopsida > Orthotrichales > Orthotrichaceae > Ulota > Ulota crispa. Next base: position 25,557,197 of record OY987242.1, read on the forward strand.
AAAATCCAACTCAAATCTAACCTACAAAACATGCTATGCCTAACCTCCACAATTCCCTCCCTCTAGTCTAACCTTCAACCTTGCTAGAACTAACACAAATGTAGATAAATGCCTTACATTTAACTAGTGACCGTCTAAATTACAACAACCCTTTTTAGAACCAAAATCTAATGGAGAATTAAAAAACCCTTGAAATTTTTAATAACCAAACTGTTTGTACAGTCGGGTATCGGCTCTTTACAAGCTGCCAATTTGAGCCAGTTTGATTTTTTATTAAAACATGGACTATAATTGGTCCATTTTGGTAGGAAAAAATATCATTGCATCCTTATGCAATATAAAGCAAGTACATCAAATTTCAGCTATGAAAAATCAAAACTCCATTTTTGGTGTATTGTTTTGTAAGAAAAAATAGTTTTACACAATAATTTATTGAAAAATATTGGTGATGAATTTCTGAGATTTGATTCCACGGATATGTAGGAAACATCTCCACGCACATCTTCCATGTTAAAAAAAGTCCCCTTAAGTAACAAAACTTTGAGCTACAAAAGATTCAATGAAACTTGTGATAAGCCCACATTTTGTAAAATACATGTTTTTCTATGAAAATCAAATTTTGTTGTTTGACTCAAATATTGTTACTAAGTTTGTATCTCTAAAAATCACATTTTGTTTACTTGATGAAAAGCTAGTTAAAAAACAATAATATATGTTTTACAAAATTTGGGCCTATCACAAGTTTCATTGAATCTTTTGTAGCTCAAAGTTTTGTTACTTAAGGGGACTTTTTTTAACATGGAAGATGTGCAAGGGGATGTTTCCTACATATCTATGGAATCAAATCTCAGAAATTCATCACCAATATTTTTCAATAAATTATCATGTAAAACTATTTTTTCTTACAAAACAATACACCAAAAATGGAGTTTTGATTTTTCATAACTGAAATTTGATATACTTGCTTTATATTGCATAAGGATGCAATGATATTTTTCCTACCAAAATGGACCAATTATAGTCCATGTTTTAATAAAAAATCAAATTGGCTCAGATTGGCAGTTTGTAAAGAGCCGATACCCGACTGTACATGGATATGAATACGTTTAACTCCCAAGAATGCTAATATCTAGAATGTAGACAATGGATGGTTTCAAATGCTTATTATAAGAGTTATGTGAAACAAATGAAGTGCACGTATGATTACAAATTTTTTTATTTTCTTATTTTTGTTTTAAAGTTTGAGACTATTTTTATTATTGAGTGCTTTGTGATTTTTCTGTAAAGCTTTGAATCGCTTAATGTTGCAATGGTAGTAAAGAAAACACTTGCAAAAACAAGGATCTTATTTCTCAAATCTTCTTAGGCAATAAGCAATCTTACTTTAGAGGTTTGATATCTACATGCTACCTATTCTCTTGCACTCTTACGATACATTCACACCAAAAGGAGGAATAAAAAACTCATGAAGTTAAGATTCACATTCTCATTTAGTGTTTCCAACAAAGAGTCTAATTTTCACATTGAGTCCAACTTGTCAAATGATATGGCAAGCAGGTTACATCTTAAATTTGAGAGGGTTATAATTTGTCCCCAAGGAATTACAATCTTCAAAATCTTTAGATATCGGAAGGAAATAGTGAAATAGTGAAGGATGTTTAAAATCCCACAAGAAGGGTAGGGTCATCTTATTTCATGCTTACTCCTTAAAGGTTATATTTCCCTTTTTGTGCAAATAAGCTCTCAACTCTAGGGGGTTACTAGAATTCAATAGTATTTTAACTTTTTAACAACAAGGATTGTCAAAAGTAATTAGCACTCAACCACTTTCCAATCACCATGTTGTTAAAAGGCTAGCCCCTAAATGTTGGGTTGGTTACCATGATGGTCCCTCTATAGTTGCTCTATAATGCTCTCTGCCCTGCTCTACAATGGTGTGGCAAGTGCCCATCCATTGTACTACTATTTTCAAAAGTAGCAAATGTCAACAACGCATGTTGACCTCATGAAAATTGCAAAACAAGCACCATGGGACCTAACACCATGTGTCTAAACCTTCTCACAATTTGGGCTATCGAAAAAAGTGTGTACATTTAGTGAGGATGTGTATTGCTTTCATGATAGACCATGCCGTCATGATCACTTTGAAAAAAATTTAGATGAAAATCAAATTTTCTCCATCCTAAAAAGTTTTTTTTTGATAACTTGCAAACGTTTCCCATCCACCTTGTGCTTTAGGGGTTAACCCTTAACCCCTAAAGCCATGTTGTCCTCTTGGGGGACAAATGAGATTTTGGGCAAGTGCGTACGGCCCCAATTTTTGTCTTGGTTTTTTGACATTTTTTTTGAAGTTAGAAAAGCACATTAGCTTTTGGGGAATATAATTCTTATTCCAATCTTGTTTGGGATCAAAAATTAAGCCCAGATAAGCAAAAATTTATGGGGATTGGGTAGCAATTTTTTTTACAAAAACTTCAAAAAACTAAGATAGTTTTTTTCTCATAATTTATAGTTTTGTCTACATATGAAGCTTTGATTCATTCCATTTGGACCAGGAATGAGAACGTTATGGACAATCTTGTTTTTTGGGTAATTCAAGCATCTTCTTCAAAAAATGACTTATAAAGTTCATTTTTGAATGCAGGTTAAACATTTTTTTAAAAGATTGTAGAAAAGGGTGAAGTTTGCTTTCTAGTACAATCCCACCATTGGTATTATTGCATTTCAATTCCATTGGAGGGTTATTAACAACTTGAGTGTTTGTTCAACTTCATACCTTCTTCCATCTGATGTTTTTTTTAAGAATGAAAATTAAGTACTTTTTGTTTTGGTGTTTTTCCAAAGGTTCTCAACTCAATTTTCCACCATAAGAAAATAAATCTCAAACTTTGTGGTGCAAAAATTATAAGTTCTATTTGTAATTATTTTGAAATTGTGCCCCTATTTGTAATATTTTTACGTTTTCATGCCCCTATTTGTAATATCCCCTTCATTGTTGTTGTCAAGCTTTCAAAAATTGTTTACTGCAATATAGTAGTAATAATTGCTGAAAATTATTGTTAATAGTAAGTATTTAAATAGTTGTAAAATGTCAAGAAAATAGTGTGGGGCAGTATTTTTATTGGCTAATATAGCCAAAATTTGACTCAAAATCGTGTGCTCCATTATCACCAAAGGAAAAAAAATGTGAAAAGAGTGTTTTTGTAGCCAAGGTTTGTTCACTTGTGCTTGATAAACGTATGGCCAAGCTTTGGTTGAGACCGTATATGTACTCTCTTACTAGTTGATTGGCATCACCAATCCAATCTCCAACCAAAATAATACAAGTGTCTTGCTTGCCACATACTTCATCCCTCACATTGTACTTGTAGTCCTTTTTCAAAAGTTGTGGCCAATACACTTTTTTCGCACCATTCCTCTCTTAGCCATTTGCTTAGCTAAGCAATATATGAGTATGGCCACTTGTTTGTTTAGGGTTTTGAAGTTTTGGAATAGCTATATGCAATTGTTTATTATGTTTTTTGAAGTCCTTGATTCCTTGTAGCCATCATTTTGTGGGAATGATAGTTTTGAGTTTTTTTAAAGTAAAAATGCTTGTTAAAAATACTAAATATATAGTAGTATGAAGAAAAAATGCAATTGAGGTACACATATAGGTACTTATCAAAGAATGTTGCTCAAAATGCCAATAATGGACAAGTTTGTTACTCACATTGCCTTTTACATCCAGGCAAGCTACTAATGCATAGCCACACTTCAACAACTTAGTGGTAGAGAATGTCAACAACTAATACATCTAAATTACAATCATGGCCAAATATATTGTTGCAAAATGTGATGTATTGCCTCCTTACTTGTGTAATCAAGAACCATTTGTAGCCAATATTAGGGGGAGTTCAAATATCTTGGAAAAATGATGAATGAATGGTTGTGAACAAATATTTGTTTGCCACAATGAATATGCCGTCACGACCTCAGGAGGTTGTCATGGCTCATTCACAAAGTAACTTGGCCAAGTTTTTCACTAATCTTATTCACGTGAACAAAATCGTCAGTAGTGAATAGCATATTTGAAACCCCCTATTAGGGGGTTTCAATGAAATTGGTGAACAAGTTAGTCAAACCACCGTTCATGTCCTCACGATCACCCATTCAAATATCCAAATTGTAGTGAACTACTCACCACCCTTTCAACTTTACCCACAATCACCAATCTCGTATGGATCCCTTGAACACCATCGTTGCTTCTAATCTGGAACCCTTCATCTCCACAATTGTCCACTTCTAATCAAGATCTCTTCAACTCCACCATCGTCGCTTCTCGCACATTGTGATTCCTTGAATGACCTTAACCTAGCAATCAACTTTGCATCCAAAATATCTGAAGGCGCGGAGCAAGAGCTAGAGGCGTGGAGCAAGAGCTAGAGGCGTGGAGCGAGAGCCAGAGGCATTGAGCGAGAGCTAAGAGGCGGGCAACAACACAAACAAGAGTGGGTGCGGAAGCAACAGGAATAGAGCTAACAGGAGAGGCGAGGAGGAAGAGGCTTCACGTCGTTCACGCATGAACGAGCCCTAAGGACCTCTTGGAGGTCCTCATGGGTGATTCACTTTTGTGACTTCAAGTTCACCATGAACGAAAACTTGTTCACAACCATTCGTTCACCATTTTTTTGAGATATCTGAAACCCCCTATTTTATCCACTTTTCTTCCTAAGCGAAACATACTTCTTGGAGATTTTTTCCGAAATAGCAACGTAAGTGAATTACCATAAAAAAAGATCATCGCCAGTACTTTCAGAAGTTGATAACCTTTAAAAAAAACCCTGGTGTGGGGCAACACATTTAGCAACGTTTTCACTTTTCAGCCACTAAAGCTAATCATGAAACTCACGTTCGGAATCACTGGTACCAATGATTGGTTACCTTCAGGTCAACTTGGGGTACTGTGGACCAATTGCTCACTTTCCATGAACAGTGTCAATAACGAGGGGGTATAATTCCCCCAAAAACGTGAAACCAAGGAAAATCATTGAAGAAGAAGCTTTTGAAATGATCCCTGATCTAGGGGTTAGAGATAAAAATATAAAAAGCCATGTAGAAACCACGCACGGTCTTCTCTTCATCAGCTCGTGTGAAAACATGTGCAGATATGTGTAGACGTGTGGAGACATGTGTGAAGTCAACGCGTCAACAAAAAGACCTCGGATAATCCGCTCAAGATAACCTGATAAGCGAGATGAGAGAAACCTACCAAAAGAATGTTCGCAGCCACAGCTAGAATCCCATCCCAGACGATGTCCAGTTCTCTCATTCAAATAATGAAAATGCTCGGACATTGGCCTTTTGTTTCCATTCCACATCTTGGACAATTATAGATATAAGGTCATCGCAGCACCGGCCGGAACCCTGCCTCTACAGTACATAATCAAGAACCGCCCAATTCGGTGTTGTGTAAGCTGTCTGGCATAAACTACTTTAAAGCAAAACGTGGAAAAACGTCATGATTTTCATTGACCATCCTCTTCTTCCTCATCAGACTCATGGAAAATGGTCTGGGGCTGAGTTTCAGCATACGCCGGGGCAATGTAGAAGGGATCCTTGACAGCAGCATCTGCATGCTTCAAAATGGCTTCCCGTGGATCCTCCTCCATCCACGTCTCTTTTATCATCCCTCCTTCCTGCATATTCCTCATGTGGTTAATACAGCAGTTATGAAAAGCATTCAATTCTTTGCTTGCTGAAGTGAAAGACAATGATTTTTCCTTGAATGACCAAACGGGCATAACAAGAAAGCAGAGAATGTGAATCAACTAACCCGCATGAGATACTGTGTAAGTAAGCTGCCTTTCGTTGTCCCAACACGGCCACCAAATCCAGGTCCACTCATAGGTAAGTCTGGTCTCTTGGATTTGACTGGATCACTACGGGCTTTCTCTCGTGCTCGCTTTCTGCTGGGCGCGTCTCTGAAGAGAGGCAACGCATGGGGATTATGCACCACAGGCTTTGCCTCCAAGTCTTCCACGGATTTCTTGCGCGGAGCACGTGCAACACAAACCAGAGCACCCTTCTCACTAATGGCTGGATCATACAACACATGAGTCTTCCCGTCTTTTTTGTCTCCAGTTGTTGCAAAGATCTATGCATAGAAATCTCAATAGATCAGTTTCAACAGTTTGAGAGCTTCATTGTAGTATGTCATGAGGTGAAGCGAAGACAATTTTTTTGAAAATGAACACGAATCAAACATTTCAGCAGCAACTGAGAACTGCAGGAACATTTTCAACGAAATAATCTATGCCGGTAGAATAATGAGAACGGGTACGTGGGAAACACATAATGAAACCACTAGTAAAGAGATTACCTGGTTAAGTTTGGGGTGCCAATGAGAACAAACTACGCTCTGATTGGCAGAAACACCAACTCTCCTCACGAACTCCAATCGCTGCTTGTCGAAGAAGACAAGCAGGCCTCCTTTACTCCCTTCCTTTTCAACTGATGTCCCAGTCATAATCAGACGCTCATCAGGGCTGAAAGAGACGGTAGTTTGAGCATAAGAATTCGGTAGATCGTCGAAGGTTTTCAATGGTGCTTTAGATTTTCGCACGTCCCACACCTGCAGAAAGGTCGTTCATTAAGGACAATATTCAATACTTAGCGAATTATTTCAACCTTCAAATTTGGTCAAGATCCTTTTTTCTTGTTCCCTTTAGCTTGAATCAAGTAATTGAGTTTGATAAAACAATGTTAATCTAAATGCTTTATACTGAAATATATTCTGACAATTATGTGCCCCCTTTCCTAGGCAACTGAGTAACAATCATGTCCCCTATGTCCCCAGCCAGATACACAAGAAGGAAGACAGTACCTTGACAGTAGAATCTGTGCTCCGAGACACAAGGGTGTTTCCATCACCAGAAAAACAGAGGCCTGTGACATCATCGCCAGATTCATGGGCATTTTGAATGTAGATGTCAGGACGGCTTCCCCAACCAGGTTTCACGTTCCAAACCTAAGCAGACAATCGAGGTAATAGATCAGGGCAGAATTAGAAATTGCTAAGAATTGATATTTCTGACGATGATCGGAGGTTTATTGCGATTGAATTTCTTTAATAAAAGGACCGATAGAAATATATTTCATTTCTTTCAAGACATTGTCTTGAAAAGCGTCAAACAACAAGTTCACTTAAAACTGACCTGAATTGAACCATCAGCAAGACCACCCGCTATACAGTTGCCATTTAGCCCCCACGCGCATGCGGTCACTGCAACACGCCCTGGTCTGGCAAGCTTTGGTTTAATGACCTATACAAGCAGCTGTCGTCAGAAGAAAAGCGAAGGAGCAGTTTATCATTAAATAGAGCACTCGATTACCAAGGACTTGACACATAAAAATCAACAGGCCGCTTCCTGTGCATTTCAAAACCCACAGCAAATACAGATAAAGAGAATTCCTCATGCACATAACTCGATGATTTCTAGAAAACATGAAGGAGAGGAGCAATACCGGTATACCTGTTTCTGAGTTTTAAAATTCGTCACATCCCAAATTCTCAGAGACCCATCTTCAGAGGAAGTGAGAGCAGTCTGGCGCTCTTTAGGATGCCAATGTCCACCAGTAAGGCCAGAAATATGACCCTTGGTATTCTTTAAATCACGTATATACATGTCACCTTTCACAAACTCCCCTAATGTGAACCCATCTCTGTCGTATATTTTTGCCGTGGCGGATCCAGTAACAGCAATAAATTGGTCCGCTGTAGGAGACCAACTAAGAGCTCGAAGCTGATGGCCCTCACTGGGTTCAATCTGACGGAACGAACGAAGCTGGGCATTCATCCCTTGGAAATCATACATGCGTACAGTATAATCATAGCCTCCAGTCAAAACCCTCGACCCTGTCGGATCCACAGCAATAGCTGTCACCACCTGTTGACAAAATGGCAATGAGTCAGTCAGGTACAATAGTCAATAATTCAAATATCATGTAGCTTATTATCTAAAATGTCATCTCATATAGAATAACTAGCAAACCATGAAACAAAATCAATTTTTTTACTGATAACTAGCATATATAGTATGAGCAAGTCTGAGTTTCTCTTCATCTTTCTTCTACTCGGAATGCAGGTATCTAACTTATATCATGTATCTCATTTGCAGATCAATCTCTAAACTCAAACGATCAATGGTGGCATGCCTTAGCGTGGCCTTTGAGTAGGATCTCATTACTGAGAGGAACGCGAAACTCGTCCTCATTGTCCTCATCCTCATCGTCATCGTCGTCATCATCCTCAGTGCTGCTTTCGCCGGGTCTTCGTGGTCCAACCATGTCTTCCTCGTCTACTGCAATTGGGGGTCGAGGAGGACCAACTGTGTCTTCATCAAATGCAGCTGCCTGCGGTCGAGGAGGTCCAACTGTGACTTCGTCATCCAGCCTTGCCTGGGGTCGAGACGGTCCCACAATATCTTCATCATCCTTGATTGCCTGAGATCGCGGAGGTCCATATACCTCTGTTTCTGCACGTCCAAATTGAATTGGGCCAGAAATTCGCGAGGGTACACTTTTTGATTTGTTCGAAGCTTTCTGTTCATAGCAAATGAAATTGTCAGTAGAGTTGATGAGCATCGCTCTGTCCTGGACAAGCACGAACAGGATGACTGTCCATAATTATAGCCCAATGAAATGAGAAGATATAAACGCCCTCTTCTAACGTCACAATCTCGTAAAATAAATAAGAGCTCAAGCAATTCAAAGGATGTCAGTTCCACCAGTAGTAGGCGAATGCGACACCCAAGCTTCTGGTAAAGCATACTCCCTCTGTCCCATTATAAAGCTCCAAAAAACTTCTCCATGAGGGATTAACTGTATTTTTAGTCATTATGCTAGTGACAAATGCATTCCAGAATCAATATATCACCTACCAAATATCTGCAAAATCTCAAGTTTTTATGTTGCCGTTTAGACACCCAAATTCCATGCAAAAAGAACCATATTTGTACATGTTGCTAGCTCCTCATTATTGATGATTTAAAGATTAGTAGCAACAATGGTACCTCATATGGGCAAGGCCAAGCTTGTTAGGAGAGGAATGCTCTTTAATTGCTTAACTTGCCCCCATGAGATCATTAGACATGACAAACGCTTTCTCAACAATTGAAATTAGCAAAAGGGAGCTTTAGTGGGACAAGAACTATGCCTAATTTGGAGTTTTATATTGGGACAGGGGTAGATTGTAAAAAGGATGTGTATCACTCACCAGAGAAGAATGGTCAGCGACAAGCAGTCCGCGCTTAGTTTTGGAATGAATAGACTCAAGCGTTACAGATTTTGCCTCTTGCCTGCCAAATGAAAGAGGGAAATGCGTGCGTAGACCCTCATGTACATCTGCCTCATCGCCTAGCAACTCATCAGCCGCTCCTTCTACTCCCTGTTTGACATAAAATTTATGCCACAATTTAGAGAAAACATTTGGAAACTATTTCGGCAATGCCTCTGGGGTTACTGTCTCAGACGGCCATAGCCATCAACCTCGTCTTCTTAAATACCACTGCAAGGTCCATACTCTGAGGAAAGAAACGAGCAAACGAGCAAATGTCTATAATGATTACGCAGTACTCAGAACAAACTCACATCATCGTCGTCGTCTTCGTCATCCTCATCATCGTCCTTTCGAGGATATTCTTTGATCGTTTGCATGTTCGCTCCTATAGAACCACTCGGTTGCTGCTCCTCCTGAGAAACAATCAAATTGTTAACGTCGACAAAAAAAAAGACTCAACCAAACCTAGATACGACGTCTCGCTTTTGTGTACCTTGACAAAGTTTGAGTGTGCAATGACGAGACCAAAACGAGATCCAACTGAAAGGAAAACCTTGCAACTACAGATGTTCAATGTCTCATTTCAATCCAGCTTTTGTATAATCTCTTTGCATCTCTCGTAAGCAAGAAAGCAACAACGTAATTGCAGGTGAAGCCCTAAACAATTCAAAATGCGATTTTAAAGTGTTCAATCCCCGACTGCACCACCGATACAGACCTCAGGCGAGATAGCTCACGGAAGTTAAACTCATGCCGTTGTTGTGCCTTGAATGGTAACTTAAGTGTAACAGCAAACAACTCCAAACCCTAGAAATTTTGGATTCAAAACCGCGCCATCGCCAGTACGAAAATGCAACAATCCGAATTGAAAAATAATTGAAAAGGGAGGGAGCTAACGAAGGCCCGAAGGAACTTCGGCAGCTATAAGCCGTTGGATGAGGTGGCGAGTATTGGAGGGTCACGATCTATTACATCGAGGGCCGTCGAATTGCTTTAACCGAGTGGACGGTCTCAATCAATTAGGCATGGTTCAGACTACACCGAATATTGCATTTAGGTCGCCCCACACTAATGGATGACCATGCTCGGATTTCACATGGTCTACAACTTGAACTTTGTTAATTTTTTCTGCAGCAGTTCTGTAGTGGTTGAAAGGTCCTTTAAATTATTAATTTTTTAATGATGTAAATCATTTTTACAACTATGAAAGTGTAAGATGTGAGAACTAGTGTGGGGCAACCTAAACGCAATATTCAATGTAGCGGTCAGGCAACAATTTTTTGAACGTCGTTGGTTGAAATTTGGCTTTTCTCTACAGATGGGTTCAGATTGCAAGTTTGTCCGGTATTTTTACATTCATCTTCACCAACCAATATAGCCATGTCAACGGTCAAGATAGTGAAATTTTGGGGCCTACTCCAAGGATGGTACCAAACTTGTCCGGCAAAGGCACACTCTTGGATGACACACAATTACATGGAAACTTTTTCGACGGCCAAACCACTGACAGGGGTGCCAGTTTTGCCACTTTGTCCTGCTGGTAGTTTGAACCGGGCCTTAGTGTTGATGTAAAGAAACAACGCTTTTAGAAACCTCAGCCCATTAACCCATTAACCCTTAAATGCCGAGTTGGTCACTGTAACCAGCCTAGCTATAGTACCTCTATAGTACCGTGACCAGCCTGGCTATAGTACTTCTATAGTACCGTGACCTTACTCATTTGCAAGATTGCTTCTTACAATTGCAAAAGTCTATAATGCATGGTCCCCTCATGAAAATTGCAAGAAGGGCAGCATGGAACCTAACACTGTGTTTCTGAATCTTCTAACAATTTTGATTACCTAAAAATATGAGTGCATTTGACAAAGTTTTTTTTCACTATCCGTGATGGACCATGTGTTTGCGATCACTTCTAAAATAAATCAAGTGAAAACGACTTGAACTCTATGCTATAGAGATTTTTTTCTAAGCCGGCGGATAAAAAACATCTGCTCTAGGGTTTAAGGGTTAAGGTTTGGTTGACTAGTTTCTGGTCAATTTTGACTCTTTTTAGTTGGTAGAGAGAGCATGTTAGAGAATTTGAGGATGTGACAAAGGGGATAGGTGTAAGCAATTAGGAACCCCATAGCTTGGAACAAAAATAGGTTTAACTGAGCTGCCATGTGGTTAGGGCATTGGAAAAACTCAAGAAGTACTAGCTGCCAAAATGTAGGAATGAATGTAGAAAGATGGTCATAATTGGTAAAAATCAAGTACTTGTACGCATTCCCAAGAATTCAGGTTTTCCCTAAACCCATCATCACCCTAAAGAATTGACACATGGTCCATTAAGCAACAAGAAAGAACAATCCATAAAGAAATACAATCCACCACCGTAGAGATTGTTGTATTTGTACAAAAACGCATACAAGCACATTTAAACCTACTTGCAAACAAAATCAAACATAAAAAAAATGATGCATACCCATAAAGCATGCATGACATTGCCATCTGTACGGTTGAATCTTCTATACGCATTTATATTCTTTGTTAGTATGAGTTTTTCTAAAACACCAGAAAAGGCCTTGCCCACCCCAAAATCGACCACGGACCTTATTGGGTTAAGCTTAACTTACTTCACACTTGGTGACTCATGTATTTGCTCCAAAGCTACACCATGTTGTTTTTAATATAGTTTCTAGTAAAAGAATTGGACAATGTTTGAGAATTTACAAAGTTTTGAGCGTATTTTTACAAATATCAATATTACGGATATATGTTACAAAAGCTTTGTCCTTTTTGCACACAATAATACTGTCGTTTAATTTGAAATAAGAGATCGTTTTTACTTTTTGTATTTTTCACATTGTAGTGTTTAGTAATAAGAACACATAAATTTTTTGGTCAGATATACGAAATTAGAAAAAGAACTATAATGAATATTACCACCAATAACACCTTGTATAATCAAAAAACACACTAAATGTAAAAATAAAAATAAACCTTTGTACTTTGAAAAATCACTAATGAAACTGCTATGAATAGAGCAAAATTGAATTGTGAAATGGACTTAGAAGATAGTTTTAGCTTCTCTTTGTATTTTAACCCTTAAATGCTCAAGGCCTTGCTGAACTTTTTGGCATTTTCAGGAAAGTGAACAATCAACCAATATTTTCATATATCTCATCAAGTTTTTTTAAACTGTAACCGTACAAATTTAAACTTGACATGTTAGAGATTACATGGAAAAAAAAACACAACATTATCACTTATAGTTTGAAAGATTATAATGTTTGAACATGAGGGTGTTAAAACTGCAAAAGTGACTTGAAGTTTTCTAATCCTCATTTCACATGTCAAATCTAAAAGTTGGTCATCAAAAAAATATGAGGTTTAAGGTCATTACATGTTTAACCTCAAACAATTTACGACTTTCAAAATCTACTCTTGAATTTTTTAAATGGATTTCTAATGTGGATTTTTCTCCAAGCTCTAGTGTATTTGAGGCTCATTTACAAGATCTTCCAACACTAGAAAACTCAAGATTGCACTGGACATTGTTGTACAAAATATTGAATAGAAAAATCATGAACATTCATTTTCAAAATCAGATTTTTGATACTAAAAGTAAACTTCAAAACAAACATGTGTTCAAAAGAAAATACCAAAAGTAGCAATTTGGTAGGATTTTATTTGTTTTTAAAGTTTTGCCAAATTGGGTGCCTTGGGCATTTAGGGGTTAAGAAAAGCCAAGCAACTATTTTTTTTTAACTTTTTTAAAGAAAATGTAAATATTGCAAAATTGGGCATTTTTTAAATTATTTATTAGTATCTCTTTGTTTGTTTTTTTTTTGTACATTGAACCTTTTGAAAACATCAAAAATACAGTTTCCAATTTTTTGTTTGAGAAAAAATATTATAGAAATTAAAATTTAAGAACCTAAATCTCAAACTGTAGTTTGATATGATATTGCTATATCAAAAATAGTTTTATGTAATTTAAAAAGAACTTCTAAAGACTTTGAGATCAAATCATTGTTAAATATAAAAACTACAAATTTCAAAAGTTTCAATTAATTATATGCTTAATTAAAGTTAATTATTTTAACTCACATTTATTTATTTTTTAACAAACAAATTTTGATCTTTTACAATAATCTTAAATATTTATGAAAAAAATATATATTTATATACATACATATCATGTTCAAATATCATCTACTTCATTCATTGTAATTTACCAATAAATACACATATAAGCAAAAATAAACTATCGACATGTATAAGCAAAAATAAACTATCAATATGTATAAGCAAAAATAAACTATCAATATGTGTAAGCAAAAATAATAATTAATGGAAGTTTTTACATGTATGTACAATTTATATAGTTAAAATGAATAGAAAAATTGAAGATAATGTATACATAGAATAACTTATATTATTTGTGTAGTATAAATAAATTTAACTAGTTTCTATTATATGTATGACTTAAAAATTTAAGTTTGACAATTGATATTAATAAACTCAAAAGCAGTATCACAAAATCTTATAATAGTTTCAAAATTTATGTTACAGTTGATTGTATAAGTTATATTGTAATTCATAATTTTGTCACCTTTTAGAATTTTATATATACAACCTTTTGAATATTTTGAATTATTGAAGTTGTTCTAAACTATTCTTATTACAAAAATGTCGTATAAATCATTAATCAAACCTAAAGAAAGAATATTCTATATGTGAAATTTGAAAAGTATACTTGTGAATATCTTAAGTCCCAATCTTGTGGTTCAGATTGAGTTTAAAAATCTAAGTGTTTAAAATTTAAAACATTTTCACCTCGTTTCAATCGTAATGCTAGAAGAACAATAGGAATTCAAATTACTTTAATATAGCTAATTGATGATTATTACTTTTTATTAAAAATTTATAGCAAATTTCACCACAATTTTGGGACGGTTGCTTCTTTATAGTTGTGGATCCATGTATTTTTACACTTGAGGTAAAACAAATACAATTGATTTTTAAGTACTTTTCATTTATAAAATATAATCTAAATGATAAACATTTACACAATTGTGTAATTTAAGCAATATTCAGGTTAACATCTTTTAATTACTTTAGATATTTTAAATTTAAAAATAGTTTCTCAAAAAATGCAAAATTAAACATGTACATATAATTTTTGGTAAAGTTATGTCAAAAATTTTAAGACTTTAGATTTTAAAAAACTTATAGTTGAATTAAAAAATCATTTATGGTACTATTTCAGTGATTTTTTTAAATCTTTGTTACAAAATTTGAATGACAATTAGTGAGGTGGTTAAAATTGTGATGGAGACATTTAATTTTTTTTTTAATAACATCAATTCATTCTTTAACAAAATGTGTAATCATTGAATAATAACTAAGGTAGAAGCACCTACATCAAACATAATTTGTTTACGAACACCTATAAACGAGCCCATTTATGATTCATTGGTTTCAAATCAGAAATGCACGTCAGCTAAAGCTGTACACCATAATTGAGTATTGGAACACAAATTGTGTAGGTGGCAGCATGTAGTTGGGTTTTTTTGATGTCACATTTGCATTTCAATACAAGCAATTCAATGAGGGTCTAGTGTTCACAAGATATGTCTAGGGAGTTACCTTCAACAATTTGTAGTTTATTCATATGATCTTAGAAAATTCCAAAAATAAATTTTGAGCACTCTTTATTGGTTTCCTATCCCTTCTACATTCTTAGAATCTCCATACAAACTCTCTGTGAATTGATGTAACAAAAGTGTCCAATTAAGGTGCTCCTACCTTAGTTGGTGTTACATAATGGAGATTTGATAATAGTTGTGCATAAAAAGATCCTTGGGAAATATATAAAGAATATTATTTAAAGTAAAAATTATCTAAAGGATGTAGTATTTTATTTTGTCAATACACTTTTGTTACATTTGAGTCTTGTAGTTAGAGGTACATAAATATAGCATGTTTGCCACATTCTTGAAGGCCATTTTAAGTATTTTAATTTGTAAAAAAAATGCAGCTTTTAAGTTGATTTATAATTTTTGAATTGTTTAAAAAAATAAATTTCATAACTTTTAAAACTACTGTTGACTTTTATTTTTATTTTGTAATGCATTAAAGTTGATGAGAGTTATTTACAATATCTAAGCAATGGTAGCAAACTATATAAAAGTACATATTTTTCATTAAAATTGTAAATTAATAAAATAAATACAAATATTTGTCCACAACCTTATTGTGTTTGGAAGAAATGGCAATGCATATCATAGATATCCATGAAATCTTACGTATTTTATTTATTTGAAATAGATTTTGTATTAAATTAAATGAAGATCATTTTTATTTTTTGAAGTAAAAATAAGTTTTCATTATAAACAAGAGGTTGGTATTCCAAACAACAACAAACATTGGCAAAGTGTTAACAAACAAAAAGCTGCGCATTGACAATGTCAACAAGTCAAGGCACAACAATGACTTCAAAGCACGCATAAACATGGAGATCAAGGAGGAAAATGAAATTGTTGTAAACAACGCTCACTCTAAGTATCTTCTAGATCTAGCTGACTCAACACTCAGTTCATTTGTTACACTAGATTATCATTTGTTAATTTTTTATGTTAACAAGAACCAAGAATAACACATCGCTAGTTTTCTAAACTTGTATAAATCCTCTTGTTTCAATGCAAAGCTTACAACTAGTTGAGAGCACCTCATCTTTTATTTGTATTTTGGTCCTCACTTTGAACATGGTATCAAAGCGTCCATAAGTGTTGCAAGTTTAGATTTGGTAGAGAGCCTCAAATTCAACAGATTAGCTATAGTAAGCTTACTTGCTACTAATTTGATTGCATTCATTGTTGATTTGGAACAATTTCAACTAGGTCAAGAGAAAAGAAACCAAACACAATGTTTGAAGGAAGGAATGTTGTGGTAGCAAACTTTAACAAGTTTGCAAGAATTAGCAACTACTACATCTAGAGTTTGAAAATGCAGGCTATTTTACAACATGAGAACTGGTGGATAATCACCAAAGCAATTCAATCCAATGGCTTTCTAGCCTAGGTCATTGGGAGATCAATTAACGCGATTCAATTAGAGCTGATGAAGACAAGTGCGCTCTCAGCGGTTTTGCTATCCGTCAATGACAACTTGATGGATATTCTTGCTACGCATACCAATCCAGCTCTATCGTGGGCAGCTCTCAAGACAACACATCAATTGGGCGATTGGATGCAAATCCTCACATAAACAAGTAAGCTACAAACTATTTGACTCTCCAAAGGTGGCTCGATAGAAGACTACTTGAAAAGGGCCTCAGATATCAAAAATCAACTAGCAGCATGGGAGAGGTAGTTTTTGACAAATCCATGATTCAAATTATTTTAAATGGTCTACCTCGTAGCTATGAGAGCGAGATATCCAAACTCTCACCCACTTAAATGTTGTTATGTTTTTTGAGCAAATATCCTTTAGTTTACTTATTGAGGCGTATAAACGTGAACATCACGCTCTCCAACTTGGTGGCAAAGAGGCACTAGTTGCAAGCTTTGATTGTAAACTTTTAGTACGCGGCCACTACTCCGCTTGAGGCTGCAATAGAGGAGTTTTTAGAACTTACACAATTGAATCTTTGGCACGTATTCCACGTTGAACCTTTGTCTATTATAACTGGGGCAAGCTTGGCCATTATGCACGCGATTGTCATCATCAGTGTTGGAGCTCTCCTTCTTCTCCTTTCTAACATTCAGACTACACTTATATAGCTGAGTTCCTGGAGGCCGCATTATCCAAATCTTACAAAGGCAACGACCCATGGTATACAGATAGCGGTGCAAGCGCTCATGTAGCTTTTGACAGCCAAAAATTTAGTCTTTTGAGTTCAAGCTCTTCAAGCATTTAGATCTAGGAAGTAAAGACTGGTGGTGGTGAACCACATGCCATACACAAGATTGGCACTTCTTTTGTCAAAACTGCAAAAGGAGAAATAAATTTGACAAATGCTAAGTACGTGCATTCTATACATAAGAATCTCATTTTAGTAGGTTTTGTTATAGATGATAGAAACATTGTTGCCTTCATTGATTCTCACTGCTGGATTCTTAATAAAACCAATCACTCACATGTATTAACAGTTGGTTATAGAAATCAGCTAAATGGCTAGCTAATAGAGCTTTGAGCAAAATCTTGGCGCCAATTCTATTTCTTCCAATGACTCAGTCGCTTTATGGCATGAACAATTTGGCCATCTAAGCTATCACAAATTATTCCATCTATCACACAAACAACATGCATTTGGTCTTCCATTTATTTCAGCAATATCTAGAGTTTAAGGTAACTGCCTTTCAAACACACAACACTAATTAAAATTCCCATAGCAGTCACAGACTCGTGTTACAAAACTTGTTGAAAAGATTTATTTGGATTTAGTAGGTCCTCTTCCTTCTCCAACATTGGCTAGTTCAACATTGGCTAGTTCAAGGTATATACTAGAATTTATAGTCGTTTTTTTCAAAAAGAGTTGGGTATATTTTAAAAAAAGCAAGGGTTCGACCTTTCAATACTTTCAACAATTTAAAGCCATAGATTGAGATCAAAATTGGAAACAAGATTGCAATCTTATGTACTGATAGAAGGGAGGAATACACGTCACATGAGTTTTTTCAATTCTGCACCAAACACAACATTCACAAATAAATGACTCAAGCCTACTCTCCGCAACAAAATGGTATTGCCAAGCGCAAAAATCACATGATTATTGAAAGAGCCAGATGCCTAGCAGTGGCAAGCAAATTACCTATTTTCTTATGGAGTGAAGTTGCTTTTACTGCAAACTATTTCACCAACCGTAGCCCGACACAAGCCAATTAGGGAATGACACCCAAATGTAAATATTTGGGTAAGATACCTCACATAGACCATTTATGAATTTTTGGATGCATTGCATACTGTCATGTTCCCAAAATAAACAAGACAAAACTAGAAAGCAAAAGTAGAAGGTGCACATTCCTTGGATACGATATTGACAACAAAGCTTATAGACTCTACAACCCAAAAATTAGAAAAGTGATATTAAGTAGGGACGTTATATTTGACAAGTCTTTAATTGGATTCAATCACTTGGCTAACAGCATTGTTACTTTTTTTGATCCCTTTCTACCAAAAAATCTTGCCAATTCATCAGATAGTGATTTAGAAACAACCAAGCCATTAATTAGTCACGATCATGCCAACAAGCAGTTGCATTTCCCACCCACTCAGAAGTAGAATCTCCTACCAAAAATCTCTCCCCCATTCTCAATCAAATGTTCATCCCACTACACTTGCAGCCTAATAACTTGCAAGATTAACTTTAGCTTAGTCTAGATGAATCCCTAGCCCAATTAAATACTTGTCAGTATCCTACCAGAGATAGGAAACCTGCTTTGAGACTGAAAGACTACTGGACTTTCATGTTAGAACTTTTAACTGAACCAATTACCTATATTGAAGCCTCTATAGATGCTAGATGGCAAGCTGCAATACAAACAAGAGTTGACTCAATCCAAAAAAACCAAACTTGGAATATTGTGGCAAAAATCCAAGCACAAGGCCAATAATTACCAAGTAGATTTTTAGAATTAAGAAAGGACCCTCAGGAAAACCCAAAAATTTAAAGCAAAAATTGTAGTAGGATGATTTCAACAAAAGGCGGCATTGACTATAGCAACATCTTTGCAACAATTGTAAGATAGTTTACAATTAGAACCATTTCACTACAAGAAATTGTATCCTAATTAACATGTCCAAATTGACTAAATGTATCCAAAATGACAAAAAGACTATCAAATTGGATAATTTTTGTAAGTTTAGCCATGTTGATTTGGACATGTTCTTGTCATTTTGGACAGATTTTCTTGTAGTATTTTTTCATTAGCAACAAAGTACAGGTGGTCCCTCCACCATTTGAACATAATTACTGTGTTCTTGAATGGGACTATCAACAAATGATATAACTATGGAAATTCTTGAAGGGTTTCAAGTTGGCAATCATTCAAAAGTTTGTTAAATTAAGAAGGCCTTATATGGCCTTCGTTAATCACCTAGGACTTGGTACTTAACTATTGACAATTGGCTACTATTGCAAGGCTTAACGCGCTGCAATGCAGACTCAAATCTATACTATATGTATAAAAACAAACTCATAACAGTTATAATCCTCTACGTTGAAGATTTGTTGATTACCGGTAGTGACACCGCCAATGTCAACTCTCTTGAGGCTTCCCTTTGAGACAAATTTGAAATGACAGACTTGGGGCTAGCAAGCAACTATCTAGGCATTGAAATTTAGTCACATACAATGGGTATTTTTCTTCACCAATGCTCTTATTTCCAATGACTACTAGACCACATGGATATGCAAAATTGTAACCCAAATAAATTGCCAATGGATCCTAAAGTTTAGCTAAAGAAGGAAACATGAACACCACTAGTAGACTCCTACACATATCACTCAATTGTTGGAAGTCTTCTCTATGCAACGCACACACATCTCGATATTAGTTATGCCGTGGCTATCGTGAGTCGTTAACCCTAGCAAACACACCTTACTGCTGTCAAACAAATACTTCAATCCGTGGTAGAAAAAGGGCAGTAAACAACTAAGTTACAACAATTGAACCACAACTGCACTGACTATACAACAATTACAAAATAACTCAATTTCACTTTTACAATTGTGGTTTAGTTGCTCTCACTTAATTGTTTAGGACCTATTTTTCTATTAGTGGTATCTCAAAGGTACGATAGATTACAGTATTTTCTACTCATGCGACAACCTTGGACCATTTCATACTTTTGTTGACGCACAATGTCGGTAAACGCAACCATATGAAATTTGATCTAAACTTCAAAGTCCGCAACCCTTACTCACACATCTCCATGTATTATAATAGTTTTAAATAAATCTTCAAAAAATTCAAATGATGTCTTAATCTTTAACCACTTCTTGACCAAAACTGTAAATTTGAACAATGAATAAATGTAAATAGATTCTATGCATACTAAATCTATATTTCTTGTCCATCCACATGTTTGTAAATTTTTTTGTTCATAAATTTTTATCCTTTGTAAAATTCAAATCTTCAAAAAAAAATTGTAAATGTTTTGTAATTCAAAGAGTGCAAGTTTGTTTTGCTTTAAAAACAAAATTTTGTAACTCAAAAAACTTTTTTTTTGCAAGTATGGGTAGTTGCAAGAAACACTTTATAGTTTTGTCTCAAACACCCTTAAAACTAGTAGTACTATGTAGTACTATGAGTTTTGAAATATGTATTTTTTAAATAAAATAAAATGTGGAAAATTTGTAAAGCACTTAAAATAGCATACTCCTGAAAACTTATACCTAGAAAATTTTTATTCTAAAAGTTATGCACAAAACAAAATCACCAACAAAAAGCCAATTTCTTTCTTGCTTTTTAGAAAATAATAAAATAATTCAAAAAAATAAAATAAAAATTGGCCATTTGAGAATCCATTAAACGCATTCACATGGTACAATTGCTTTGCTGAGGAATTTCTTTGTATTTTGCCAATGAAGGGAGATAGGATGCCCACTTTGAGACAATGTAAATGCCATGGAATTTATAGTTTTGCAAAACCCTTCTACAAATGCATGTAAGCATGCTCCATAAGCAACATCCCTGATTTATAGCCCTAGAAAAGCTTTTTTGGACCCATAATAGTACTAAAACCCCCCAAAATGGCCAAGGTAGACACCTATTTGGGGGCTATTCAAAAATAGTAAAATAATTTTAAAAAAATTGCAATAATTATAAAAGGTTTGTAACTATGACATGTACCTTCTTTTGAAATTTCAGCTCAAAAGAACTTGCTACGCAAAAGTTACAAGCCAAAAAGCACCTGCAAGAGGTGAAGGGGACAAAAAATAGTACAGTCGGGTATAGTAAACTTACGAATTTTTTTGCAGTAAAACTTCAGCCAACTTTAGGACCTTCCAAAGGCCAGAACTTCTTAAAAAATTGTCCATTTTTGAAACCAAAAATTGTGTTGGAATACTATTGTAGAGTACTACATGATTTGATAAAAAAAAATCTGAAATTTTATAAATGATAAAAAAAATTGGGCTACGTCTTATATAGTGTACTTTCACCTCTTGCCAAAATCACCGCTTGAATTTGATTGAGCTATGCCACCACCAATAGCCAAAGAACGAACAAGAAATGATACACATCATTCAAAGAATATGGGATGAGGTATCCATGGAGCAACTAAAAACTCTTATTACAAGTATGTCCAATCAATTCAAGCGGTGATTTCTGCAAGAGGTGGAAGTACTAGATGGTAGACACAATATAGGAAGTAGCCAAACTTTTTTTAACATTTGTAAAATTTTAGTTTTTTTATCAAATCATGTAGTACTCTTCTGTGTGATTCCAATACAATTTGCGGTTTCAAAATTGAACAATTTTTGAGGAAAATATGACTTCTTAAAGTTACTGAACTGTTGATTGAAATTTCACTGTGAAAAAATTTGTAAGATTACTGTACCCGACTGTAGAAGTGTTTCTTGCAATCACTTGTATGATAAAAACACAAGGAATGATTTATTGTGAGTGAAGATCCATGAGCCATGAATTGTGAGCTTAGGTTTTTTTTGTCAAAATTATCAAATTTGCCTACAATTGTGTATGTATAATTATGCATTTTAAAATTTTATGTTTTGAAAAACTTACCATTTTTGAAGTTTTATTTTATTGACTTTGAGCTCAAATTTGATTCTTGCTCACAAAATCTTGACTCACCGCTCACAAGTTCACAACATTACGCTCACAAAATAGAGTCGTCCTCATTTTCAGTCCATGATTGGTTTTATAAGAATCTTTGAATTACTTATTACAAATTTTATTGATAAAAATTGTTAATCTCACTAGTAAATCCAACCATGGAAAGATGATTGTCATATTCTAGTTTCTTTTCTCAAGGCCCATCATTTATATTAAGTGTAGGTACCTATTGTACCAATAGAGGCAACAAGAATGTCTTTGTAATAAGCAAATTTTGGGCTATCAATCTATTACAAAACATGAAATTTAAACCATGAGTGATTAGTTAACTCACAAATGCTGCCTCCAAGGGATACTTTATCCCAAGACATGTGAAGATATCATTATAAGGGCAATGTAGAAGAATTGTTATAAATTATAAAATACAACCTTTTCTATATATAGAAGAATACAATCAAGAATAGAATACACAACCAAGAGTACAAATTGGCTAAGAGAGAGTGTCATGGTGCAACTTTTAGTGATCTATTTGTCCTTTTATAGGAGAGAAAGGGGTTAACGCGTAGAGTGGAAAGAGGGGTACATGCATAAAGTGGTTTAAACTGAGGCTTTACTTTGAATCAAATTAGTGGCAGTGTTTTTTTTTGGGCAATTAAAGGCCCAACTATTGCCTGGAGGACAAATGGATTTTGGACATGTACCTATAATTAATTTAGTTTTTGTGATTTTTCAAAACTTTTATTGAAGGTGGGGAATTCCAAGACCTACGCCAACATCTAATTTTTTCTTCATTTTGACATTTGACAAAGAAGTTATGCATGAATTTCTGCAACCCGAGGAAGGGAGGGCAATCCAGACAGCCCAAAACTTCTTCAAAAATTATATTTTAAAAATAATAATATGAAATTGGTTCTTTAGATTTTTTTATGTGTGGAAAGCTTTGAATCATTCAATTTCAATCAATGAGATGAAAGTTATGAGATGTTTTAATTTGTGAGCATTTACGGATCCTCTACTCTAAAATAAACATTGAAGTCCTTTATTTCCCACAATTTTCAATATTTTGGAAAAAAACTACACCTAAGGAAGTAGATTGTTTACTACAACATTATAACCATTGGGATTTGCATTTTTCATTTCAATAATTAAATTCTTAACAATTTAGTGATTTAACTCATTCTCTACTTCTTTTTACTTACTGATTTTTCCCATGTGTTGTATAGTTCCAATTGATTTGAAAATTCTCTCACACATACCTAACTTGGTCTTCTACAAGGAAAAAATAAACGTCAACTTTGTGTAGAGCAATTTTTTTCATGTGAGAGTGGTCAAAGGCTTCTGAATTTTTTAGACAACACAAAAAAAACCTTTTTTTTACTTCAGATGTAAATATCTTTGTCCTCTCCATCTAGAATGGCCTGATTTTTATCTCACAAGTACCTCTTCTAGTTTAAGGCAAGATCCTACGGTTAGATTTGCAAAACAAACTTTACTTCCTACTTTTCTACTCATTGCCCTAAAAATGGCAATTTTCAATGAGGCTTGGGCCTTTAGGGGTTAAGGCCCAATTGCCTAAAAAAAAAGGTGAGCTTTGAGCCTATAAAAAAAAGGGGGGGGGATTTTTTTCAAAAAATGCCAAATTGCAATAATGAAAATTGCATTGCACTCTAGGCTTCCACAAATTTCTTGTCAAATGAAAAATCAATGCCATCACTTTAAAACTATTTAGGGTATTGTCTAATCCAATTTCATACAATAATTAAGTAATGCCAATGATTATTCGAATGTTTTCAAAATAATGTCAATGAATATTTTTTGCTTACAAAAAAATCCCATAATGTTGCAAAAATCCATGCATAGGGGTCACTTTTAACTATAACCAAAAATAGGATGGAACCTACAAGATACAAACCATTTTCAAAGAATGCCACACAAGCATTAGTCAGAAAACCAAAAAAAAAAAAAACCTGCTTTGAAGGTTACTGAATCCCTTTATGAAGAATTCGTCAAAATTCGATACAGTATACAAAACCATAGACCTGACGCAACTTGGCGCCGTCTGACACATCCTGACGCAGAGAGCCGCTCAGGCAGCCGTGTCGGTCCCCGGTCGTCCTCTTTCCTCTCCGGCCCAAGCTCTCTGTCTTCTCGTCGATTTGCAATGGCTTCTCCGCCATTGTTGTGCACTGCAATCCATGCTTTCAGAGCACATGCATAGTAAACTTAGTTAGTTACTGCTGCCTCTTCGCCATCCTCTTGTGCCCTAAGCTGATCTCCAAGTTCTCCCGAGGTTGCATGTTGCATTGTGGAGCTCGGCGTCTTGTGTTATAATTGTTAACTTAACCTTTTTAGGCGTTGAAGTGCTAGAGTGGCCGATCCCGAAGGACGAAGTTTGCAATGGTGCTGGTAAGTGAGCAAGCTTAATTTCTTGTTGTTTCTAGAGCGATGTTATATTCTGCGCCATTTGCGTGGCTGAACACTTTTGTTTTGAGGTCGCCTGCGGCGGCGGAGCTTATTGTGAATCTGGAAGAGAGAGTGCTTCAAAGGATGCCTAGCCTTGTTTTGAACCAAGATTTTGGATCGAGAGTCTTGTTAAGAGAGCAGTGAAACAGCTCCTCGGATCGCAATGGCTTCTCCGTCATTGTTGTGCACTGTAATCCGTGCTTTCAGAGCACATGCATAGTTGCCTCTGTTCTTTCAAGGTCGCTCGTTGCATTGTGGAGCTCGGCGTCTTGTGTTATAATTGTTAACTTAGTCTTTTAGGCGTTGAAACGATCTCGAAGGACGAAGTTCGCAATGGTGCTGGTAAGTGAGCAAGCTTAATTTCTTGTTGTTTCTAGAGCGATGTTCTATTCTGCGCCATTTGCGTGGCTGAATACTTTTGTTTTGAGGTCGCCAGCAGCGGCGGAGCTTATTGTGAATCTGGAAGAGAGAGTGCTTCAAAGGATGCCTAGCCTTGTTTTGAACCAAAGATTTTGGACCGAGAGTCTTGTTAAGAGAGGTGTTTGTTTCTGTTTCAAAAAGGTTGAACATGCATGCCGACTTCTGGTGCACCTTTGTGTTACATGCTTGGTTGGTTGAACAATGCGGTTGTTTCTTCAGCTTGGATATAGTACTTCGGTTTTATAACGGTTCTTTATCCGCCATTATTTTGATAATTGTTTTGTAAGATTTTTATTGATCCGTCAGGAGCTTTGATTGCCGTGTGAAGGCATGAATGTGAACATCTTGCATGTATACTTGCATTTTTCTCCTTCCTTTTGGTCTGCTGTTCTTGCATGTGAATAGCCTTTAAAATGTGAGTATGCAATGTTTATACAATTATCTTATTAATAACGATTTTTCTCGATCGCTTCATGTTAGTGGATATAGGCAAGAGGAAAACTGAATTAGCAACGAACAAGAAGCTTTACGATCGTTTGGAACGTAAGAAATCTGAAAGTTTTCTAGGATAGGCGGAAAAGAGTACTAGATTTGTAAATGAGCACGATCCACTGTTAAGTGAGTGACGTTGTTTCGGTGTTTCTTTGCTATCTATGTGATCTTTGTATCAATAGGGTTTGAGGTGTGGAGGATGCCTTTGAGGTGAATTGATTTTAAGTTGATGCTGGTGCAGGTGCCGGCGTAGTTTCATAGTATGGAAAAGCGCTGTGGCATTGAATGGAGGTTGTTATCTTTATTCCTGTAGAAGAGTGGTACGCGAATACAATTCAACAAACAATACCATTCCATAGTAACTATCTGTTGAACCTCCAGAGTGTTGTTTTTTGTCATGTTGAGAGTTTTGTCTATAAAGGTATCACATTGAAGTGATCGTAGCATTATGCAGTGAAAGTTATTTTCTTAGATTCCGGTTACTTTTATTTCTGCAACGCAATATAGATTACTATTCTATTTTCATAGAATGATTAGCAGCACGGAGAACAATTAGAAGGAAGAAATGGGGATGAGCGCTAGAGATCAAATCGCACACACCTACAAGCGGGCATCTTCCTTGTATGTTATCTTTTTCCCGATCAACTCATCTGCTTTCCTATTTCTCTTACTTTATTAATGGCGGTTTGTCATCAGAGCGTTGGAAATCACAACCATAGTGGCATTGTTGCAGCAATTTGCTATGGTAGAGTCTGTTCTTGAGAGTTCCCATATCAGGGGAATTGACATTTATGTACATGTATCTGTTGCGTTTATTGCGTTTGAATCATTTCACAATGACCCTTCGTGATATTTATTGGTTGCAATTGATATTTTTTGATCCTCGTTATATTTGTATGTTGGATGTTGCATTTTGATGCCATTGAGTTTATGCTAGCGCAAGTAAATAGCATCTTTTGAGTTCAATGTATTCTGTTATTTAATTCTTGCTACAAGCCTACTCAAACAAGAAGCCACATCAATTGATTGAAGTTTTGGTGTCGTGTGGCAGTGATGTAGAGGGGATTCTGAAGTTGTACGTTATGGAGCCTTGCTCAACCATGCTCCAGTATATAAAAACCATGGTTCAGAATATAATGCACATGCTCAACCATGCTACACAAAATTATGAAGTCAGGGTTAAGGCAATGGACATGCTCAATCATGCAAGGCGAAAACATGAGTTCAGGGGCTTACCCAAAAATATCAAGCTGGGGCAGTTTGTTACACGATTGCGCATGGGGCGCTTGGGATATTTACTTTTATTATTTGCTGCTCTTAGCACGTTGGCGGTACCAATGATGTTTCAGAACATACTACCTCAACAGTTAGATCAAGAATTTGAAAGAGCTATGAATATACGGTATCACAAAGAAAGGTAATTGCCTCATGTAGTTTTCTGGTTTTGTTTGAATCCATCATGTGTTGTAGCATAGCGCGAGGCTAATGCTCTGGCGTTAGTATATTTCTAGATGTCTTGTGTACAGAGGTCGTAAATCACTTCTCGTTGTATGAGTGATATGCGGTCTTTCGGTACGTCATGAAGTGATGATTGTTTGCAGAGGTGGATCATTTTATCGAGAGGCAAGTCTTTCGGAGGAGAAGAATCTAATGTATGAAGAGGGAAACGGATCTCTAGATATATCTGAAAGCAGATCTCAGGTTATCATTGGGGTGCCAAACGAGAAAGAGAACTTGGAGGACAACGTACTACCCTCTAAAGAGGAGGTTACAACAGAATTCACATCTGAAGTGGTAAAGCTACCTGATTCTGCGCAGTCGTGGAGTAAATCTGGTCAACTGGAAAGGGAGTTGTCTGAAAAGCAGCACTTTGCCTCTATAAAGGAATCAAATCTTATTACATCTGTGGACAAAACTGACAGTCATCAGAGAGCAACTCGGCCAAGGAAGTCTAGGCCAAAGAGAACTAAGCTCAAACGGCTTGTTATCGCTGAGGAAAACTTCAAACACGCTGGTGAAGCAAAGCAAGACCATGACAGCTTAGACCCTCGTGCAATTGACTCATCAGCAGCAGAACAGGTGTCTTCGTATGTCGCTTCCACAGGAGCTAACTTGACTGTTGACGCTGTAGGATCACCTAATGGGTTTGCCGAGGCTTATGAAGAAGTGCTGAAGCTTGCAAGTGAAGCAAACAAAACAACAGGGGAAAAGTCTGCTCAGTTGCAGGAAGAGCCTTCAATGACAGAGCCTTTACCCACTGACAAACTTGCAGATCTTCATGTGCAGTCGCTTGAAGTTACTGATGTGAACGATCAAAAGCTCTCGTCAGAAAAGAATGATTCTTCTGTGAACAAGGACACAATGGCTTCATTAGGGCTTGCTGCTTCTGAAGAGCAAGAACCCAAATTGTCAGTTGTTGAAGAAAGTGACACTTTGCCCGAGGCCACTCACAATGCTACTGAGAGTGATTCAAGTCTATCCGGAGAAGAAGACAGTGAAACTGAAATCTCCATACTGGAACCACATGGGGATAACGATAATTTCCAAAATGACACTCTGTTGCACACCAAAGAAAGCTCCGCAACTGACGAGCTAGAAATTGCCGCAGGTAGTACAATTTCTGATGCTGCAACGACAGCGGCTGATGTGAAGGCCGTTTCCTCAAGTCTCCACCACGAGGTTGTTGATAACTCCAATAAGACAACAAGTGCATCTCTTGAAGTAATCGACTCTGGCATTAGATTAGATGAGAAGGACGAGCAGGTTGGCAACAACTTAGAGACTTCTAGTGATCTAGGTGGAGGGTTAGCCGTCAATAATACAGGAACCACAAGCAATGTCATATCAATGAAGGATGGAGCCGACGCGAAGTTCGCAAATATGACAGTTAAAGAGAAACCCGACGACGGCCTTCTTAAAGACCAGTGGCTACAAGGCGAAGTCCAACAAGAGAATGGCAACCAACAGCCTCAAGAGTCTGAGCTTATTTCTTTATTAAAGTCAAGAGTAGCATCCGGTTCATTACAAGTCGGATTGTTGAACATGGGAGCAGCCGATCTTCAGAACTGGCGATTTCTTGCCGGCGAAAAACCGATGACTATTCCGTTTGATGGAGTGAAGGAATCAGTGAAATGGAATCATCTTTACCCTGAATGGATCGATGAAGAACAAAGATATGGGACTCCAAGTTGTCCTTCAGTACCGATGCCAATGGTCAATCCTGAAGTATGGCTAGATGTGGTGATTGCGTATGCACCTTGCACTCCTTCTGCTCTGCAAGACGGCTGGAAGAACCCCACTTCTCTTCAGGTATTCAGCGGTGCATCAACTAGTATCCTCTTTTAAATTGTTCGTATTTTGTCCTGGTGTTGTCTATCTACGTGGAGTGGCATTCTTTGCTACTAAGATGCATTTGATGGAGTTTTGTATCTTTGTTATCGAACACAAGAATATCCATCGCCAAGTTTTCCGTCTTCTATGTTTCTTGTGTTGGGCGTGCAAGGGGTGGCAGCTATTTCACACAATATTTGATTGGTTATTGACAGTGACACGTATTATGATCCATTGTTGATTTGCAATCATATTACAACAGGTCCTTCTCGGAGCCGCAAATCTTGCTGTGAAGACTAGAAATGAAAGTGCGTATGTGCTCATTTTGAGTGAATGCCGCCCTCTTGTGAACCTTTTTAAGGGTGAAGAGCTTCTGGAGCATCGCGATCAGGGCTGGCTTTACCTAGTGAACTCAGAACAGCTTAGGAAGCGGGTCTCGTTGCCTGTTGGGTCGTGCCAGCTCTCCATTCCTCTTCAAAGAGAAGGTATCAAACAGCTGTTTGGCATCGTATTCTCTTAGAATTGTGTGACTCTTGATTTAGAAATGGGTGAAGCTCCTCTTCCAGTACTTCCCGAAGCCAATTACGTCTTTAGCATTGTAGAGACTTTTGATTGTGGCTGTAGATCAAGATTCTGAAATAGTGATAGTGAACCTCCGTAGATGCTAAAGGAAAGCGATGACAGATCAATTTTTTTTACAGTATCCAAGGGTGCGGCCAATGAAAGTAGCACTCAATGGAGTTTGGAAGTTCTGCTTAAGCATGGCCACTATTTACCTTTATGTATGCAGGTGTGAATTATTTTAAGACTTGCGTAGATTAATCATCTTTTTTCTTCCTTGCATTTTGTTTTCTTGCAGATTCGTTGTCCGAGATGGAAGCTTTGAATTCACAAAGAGATGCATATGCTACTATTCTCCACTCTGGGGCAGATTATGTGTGCGGAGCAATTGCAACAGCTCGTAGCATTCGCAAGACAAATTCAACCAAGGATCTTGTCATACTTGTAGATAGTAGTATTTCGCCTGAGCAGAGGCAGGCGCTGCAAGAAGCTGGGTGGAAGGTGCGAGAGTTAGAAAGAATATTCAAGTCACTCACTGTCGGAGAAGTACAGAAAGAGAAAGACTTCAGCAGGTTTCGCCTCTGGCAGCTGACTGAGTACTCCAAGGTAAACTTATCATCTCTTCCACTTGTGTAATTTTTAACTTGTGGAGTTTGTGACTTAGTTTCTGCAACTGTCTATGTTCAAATCCATTTTATTAAAGGATGCCTCCCTGCCTCCCTGCCTACTAAATTAGTGCGCAAATGTTAGTATTTGCATTACAAACTAGCCCAGGGACATTCAAGTCTGACAATTTTTACGACGTTGGACAATTTCCGGTTTTGGAGATTAGATTTGTGCTATTGTGCACCTATGAGTTGCATGTTGGTACATGATACATGCATTGATTGGTTTAAATTTGGATGTTTACTGCCTGTTTCGTACAGGTGATTTATGTTGAGGCGGATGTCCTCATCCTTCGGAATCTTGACCATCTCTTTAAGCTGCCAGAAATCTCTGGAAGTGGAAGCACAAGCACCTTGTTCAACTCTGGTTTGATGGTTATTGAGCCTTCAAATTATACTTTCCAGTATTTAATGGACGAGATGGAGAAGTCTGTATCACAGGTTGGTGGTGATTGGGACTTTTTCAACAGAATATTCCCTTGGTGGCACCGGATTCCTAGGCACATGAATTATCTAAAGTACTTCTGGACCAGGCAAAATAACGAAGGCGACTACATGAACAAGTATGTTTTTTCTTAGTCCCTCTTGGCCTTGTCGCAGTTTGCAGTTGTTTCTGTTCGTTGCCTCTGGGTTTACCTTGCATTGAAAACCTTAAGCTATTAAGTGAATTTTTAGGGCTTCTGGTGAGATTGCGCACTGGAATTCTAGTCCTTCACGTTCTTTGATTACAAAGTTCTTATGCTTACATACTCCGGATTTGATCCTCAGGCTATTTTCAGCAGACCCCCCTCAATTATATGCAATCCATTATTGGGGATACAAACCTTGGCAATGCTTTAGAGACTACGACTGCAATTGGAATATCAATCAGCATTTTGCAAGCAACGAAGCTCATGCCCAATGGTTCAAGGTACAAAATCTCTCATTCTCTTGGCTATAGTTTTATGCCTGCAATTTTATAGGACACTGTACACATCAACGTTTTCGGTGGACGCAATCTTGTGTGCACAACTGTATGAAAGTATTTTGGCACTACATACCGAAGGCTCTATTAACCGTAAGGCCTTGCCGCTTTATGTCATTTGTCCAAGTTCTCTCATTTTGCACGCAAAAATGTAACATTTTTCACCTTAGAATAAGTATTTAAACTGATGGTATGTACACACTTGGTGTTAGGAGGAGTATTTGCAATATGAATGTAGTCTAAAGGTGTGTCCAAACGCATCTAATTTTCTCCCTTTAATAGCCCTCCTAACACCAAGTGTGAACATACCCTGAGTTGAGAGGATTATGGTGCTCTTAAATGCAAGCACTAATTGCGCTCTTTTGAGTGTCCCAATTTGGCCTAGTTGCAGAGTCACACTCATTTCGTGGAATTGGTATTTATCTTTTAATCAAATGTCTGTCTCACTTGTAATTGATGTTTCCTTTTTCCTGACCTAATTGATGATTCCTGGTAGTGGATCTCACTGTCGATGCCTCTGTGGTATGGTTGTGCAACAGGTATATGATGATATGCCATGGAGTCTACAGAAGCACTGTGGACTGTCTACAGGCACTAAAGCATATCTTGAACTAAACAGGCGGAAAGCTGAGGCTGCAGCAAGTCCAGACAAGCACTGGGCTGTCACCATTACTGATCCAAGGTTGAAAGTCTGTCAAGAGAACCACTGTGACTGGAATGCTCTACTCTCGCACTGGGACAAGACTGCTAATACTACAAATACATCAACAAGATGAGAGAATTGACGACATTTTCAGTTTACAAGAGAGGCTGGTAAACATTTACCATCTTCTTAATTCCAGCTTCCAATTGGAGTTCCAAGTAAGTTTTCTGCTTATCTTCATAGAAAAATACTTGCCCTGAAGGTCTGCAATGTCTGTCGTATCTCTACTCTTATATTGTTCTGCAACAGTACATGGGAATCAGGTGTAAGGTTTTTATCCTTCAAAAACGTGCACCAGCCAATCAAGCAATTCAAATGTCTTGGTTCATGCTGTGTTTGCAGCCAGGATACCTTGGTTAGGTCAACAAGAAAGGAGCTCTATCATATACATGCCTGAATATGCTTCGTATTTTTTCTAGGGTTTAGAGAGTTTGTTTCAAGGGTGCCCTTGCATCACAGATTAAACATTGCAGTGTAGCCTGCGATTGAAATAGTTTAGACAGCTTGAATCGGAAAGTAGGCACTATGTATTTATCATTATTTTGCCAATTGCAGCTTTTGTAGTTTCCTTTTGTGAGAGTACCAATTACATGCAGTTGGCTTTGGCCGTATGTAACAACATGAGATAAGAGTGAATCTTTTAGTTGAGTGATGACCTCATTTTACAAAAGCTATGCATCTTTGTATTTGACATCTGCAAAGATGAGAATCTCTTCTTGCATAATTACCAAGATTTTTATCAAAATTTTATTGCCGAGTTTTTGAGAGCTTAGACATAATGATTGCACTTGGAACGATGTTGAGAATATGACCTCTGTTGTGCTATTGGTATTTGTTTTGTGATGATGGTATGTATTGGATATGAGAGATTTGGATATCAGATTTTTTTTAACAAATAGGAAAACCAGGGTTCACTGGAATGATGGAAAGGATAGTGGGGTGACGAGAAGAGTGGGCTTAAGCTTACATGGAGTAAGCATAATGACAGAAAGACGGTGGTAAAAGAAATAAACCAAGAGAAAACGGAGAAACCTCATGTTCTCTATAATGAGAGATATGGACAAAAAGATCCATTCCTCACTCAAATTCCTCACTCAAACCCTTCCCATGTAATCATCTTCGCCAAATCTAAAACTAATTACGTATTTTATAAAGCCTATAAAAGGGGGCAATGTGTATTTGATTTTGAAGAGAAAGACTATTCCCATTTTATGTTTTTAACCCATGTTAGTGCAATTTTGCACTATCAAATATGCTATATTCATTAGCTTTTAGAGTTTCACCAACAAGTTTTTTTGTTTTTGACCACATTTTAAAATTTGAAATTGCTTCAACTCAAGCAAGTCTCTTGTAGATAGAAAGAAGGATACAATGCACTAAAATTTGACATGAATCTTTTTATTAGAAGTATCAATCCCTGAGTGCCCGGAGTTGTTTAAGGGTTTAGGAGAAAATAAGGGGTTTAATGGCCACTATAGCTTGGAAAATTACATCTAGAAAAAGTGACCGTAGGATTTGAAAAAGGACTACCTTCTTTATTGATGGGGATTAGCCACAACTTTTTTCACAGTAGAGAAAAAGTGAGATCAACTTGGGATCCTGAACGATAGGATCTTGTTGCTGGGGCGCTTAGGGGTTATTAAAAAAATCATATGAAAAAAACATCAAATTATGATTAAAATGCTTTTAAAATCACTACAAGTCCACCATCAATCTATCACCAATAGGACAACACTATTTTGTGAGCGTAAAATGGTGAGCCCATGAGCGGTGAGCCAAGATTTGTGAGCGGGAAGCAGTTTTGAGTTCAAAATCAATAAAAAAATTTAAAAAAGAGCAAATTTTTCAAAAGATGAATATTTATAATGCACAATTATAAGACCCTATGTAAACATTTCTGACAAAATTTAATATTTTCAAAAAAATCTTGACTCACGGCTCACGGATACCGGCTCACAATTTAACGTTCCCCCATTCATACAAGGTATCCATAGTGAAACTACTTCCAACAAAGTTTGTCTAATCACAACAGCCTATGGTGACTATCAAATTGCTCTTAGATTATTTCTATTGTTCACACCCGAGCCTAATACAGTATCATCAAATCATGAGTTTTTCACTGATTTTCAAATAGATGACATAATGTTACTTACAAACGTATAATAATGAAGGAGCTCAAATGGAAAATATGAATGCTAGAAATGGTTAAGCTTTATTTGTGAGACATGTTAATCATAAACCGAATTATTTGTGATATCTCCATGTAAAGTATTAATGTATTGCTTTATCGAAGGAAAATACAATTACACATTTTTGTTTTCATATGAGAACTTGAAAACACCTATACGATTCCAAACCCTAAAAAATCTTACCTGAATTCAGATTTAGTGGATAAAAAGCGGAATTTGAAATTTTCTAGAAAGAACCTCAACTATGATTACAAATGTAAAAAAATCACTTACATCTAATTAAAATCTAATACGGCGTAGGACAAATCTCATTTGCAATCCATAAGTTCTTTTTTTTGTTTTTTGTTTTTTGTTTTATGGTGTTTTTTCAATGTTTCATTTTAACTTCTATAATTTTGAATTATGACACCTTTGAATTTCAATAGTGTATCAACTATTTAGATTTTAAGATTAGTTTTTTTTACCATAAACCCCAAAAATCAGTTAGTTTTTTATTCATGTTCACCTTCAATTTAAAAGAACAAGTATTGAGAAAAACAAAACCACATAATATTTCACACCAGTGGTTTTAAGTATTATTTTTATGCACTAAAGATATCATATTAAAACGAAAAACTTCATTGATCAGGTTCAAATTATTCATACAATGTTTGAGTTTTTCAATATTAGTGAAATGTTAACTTAGTTACATTGATCTAAACATACACCGCCGGTGAATTCCTTGTTCAAATTCATTGCAAGTTTTGTCTTCTTGTACATTCTTATTGTTTTTGATAGTCGTTAAACCAAGAGTAAAACGATTTAAGGAAAGCCTCTTTCCTATCTCGTACCTAAAAACACATATAGATACAACACAACTTTTTTTCAAAATTAATCAAAATCTTGAAAATAGTTAAATTATATATACTTCATACACAAGCTAGTGCAAATATTATATTTATTCTAATGCACTTATTGAATGAGTTAATGTATTTTGAAGGTCACTATATTTGTTTATTTATGAAATGTTCTCCATTCAAATATTCAAAAATACATATATACACAAATGTATGTATGTATGTATGTGTATATATATATATATATATATATATATATATATATATATATATATATATATATATATAAATAAATATAAATAAATAAATAGATAGATAGATATATAGATACAGGGAATTGCTAACGTCACATCCTTGTGAACATGTAATTTGAGAATTTAATGTTGTTTTTTTTATTCAAGTGGTCCATCATTCATCTAATCACAACATTATCACCTCCTCAAAAGAAAGAATAAGTAAATTTTTTTGTTGAACTTTTATCGCACCAACGCTTTTTTTAATGCATTTTTGCTTTAAGAAATTCAAAAGTTCAAGAATCTCCAACTTTCTTGAATATAGCCTTAAAATGATAGAGGTGAAACAAATTTTTTGATCCAAATCAAAAAAAATAAATATCAAATTCTCATATCTCATGCTCAAAGAGCACCTTGGAGTGTGGGTTTAGCAATTCCCTATATATATTCATATATATTCTTGAAAACGTGTGTTAGAAAATGGTGAGATATCTAGTTTAGAGGTAATATTTATAAAACATTAATTATTTATTTTTAAGATTGTCACTATTCTTTGCCAATAAATGCCAAAAATTAGAAAACCGACCTACCTCTACAGTTAATCTTTCAATTTGTTCTTTGATATATGTCACTTCATTGAAAGTTTTATGAAAGTCGGCTTTTAGAATCGTCAATCTGTGTATTTTCCTCATTAAAAATAAATAAAAAATTTAAGATTCACAATTTTTAATTATTTATTGTACATAGTTTTCATGAAGTCTACATTTGTAATAATATATCAAAACATCACCCAGAAGTGATTAGCATATTATCCAAAATATTAAAAATTTCAAATCATTTTTAAAAGTTAAATTTTAATAATGTGAAGAAATAATTTATTACTTTGGCATATTCAATGTAGAGGAATAAATGCCGATTTTTTGGTTTTAGAAAATTAGGCATGAAAGTCAGCTATTGACTCAATGTTTCCTACCACGTATTACAACAAATCTCAAGGGAAAACATGAAGTTTATCTATTCAAACCTCTTGTATAAATTTGTTTTGTTGTTTCCAATATCCATGTCAAATTCTTTTGTTCCACGCTTTTCATTTAGAATTCTCTATAATCAAAAAATAATAGTTCAAAATACATAAGAAAACATGTAGATTTTTTAAACAACTCCAATATTTTATTATTATTAATGGATATGAACAAATTTGAAGTTTGAATCAGTAGCTTTATCATTGACATTACTATGATTCTAATCAAGTTTATCCTCAAAATTTTACTACATGCAAAACTCTAAACTAAAAACTTGAAATTTTACAAAACTAAAATACCTCTGTGTGTGTATTTGGGTAAAAAAAAATCAATCTTGCATAGTAAATTTCAATCTCATACCATTAGAATATAATACTTTACACCAACGACTTAGGAAAATTGATAGCTTACTTTTACGGTTAATATCTCATATCTCATATCATTGCATGTCTCACAAATTGACCGCGCATCTTGTTTTTTAGTTCTAGTTTTGAAAGGAAAAAAATAGATTTTAATAAGATTTTGGTATGGCAAGGTAGTTTTACATGAAAATTCGTAAAGCTATAAAAGATTTAATAATCAAGCACAGGAATTCAGTAGATATCACCATACAATTATTAATTCACCATGCACATGCTTTTAATAAATTTTTTTTTGTTAGAATGTCATATTAGGTAAATTGGGAAAAACAGAGGTACCATTTTGTAATTCACCTTAAACCCAAAAACTTACCTCAAATCAAATTCAAAAGTATCATATTCAATCTGAGTCACTAAGATTTTTTCCCTCACAAATTCCTCCTCTCGGGTGCAGGCACGTGTACCAAAAAAAAATGTTGGAGCTTGGTTTGGGGTAATCACCCCAAACCTTCAAAAGTCCCAAAATGACCTCTTTCACCCAATTAACCTAATATGACCATTTAGATTTTTGAATTGTAATTAAAATAACATGATAAAAAGAAAACCTTCAATAATTACATCATATTTTATATGAACTCGAAATAGCATTTTTAGTAGGTTCATACTTCAATTCAATCAATTTAAATTTTATAGTAGCTTCTTGTTCTCTTCCCTTTGCATTCATATGTTTGAACTCATCAAATGCCTACAAGAACAAAAACTTTTAATATTGTTTGATGAAACTAATTTAAATACACAATTTGCCAATTTTATTGTAGAATTAGTTTTTTGGAGTTGAACATATTAAAACAATATGTTAATAACATTCTTGTGATTTTCATAGTTTGTATGCAAATTCTTCAATTCATATAATAGAAAAAATGTTAGTTTTAAATAGTAATAGAATATTACGTCATTTCTAACTATACTTCCAGACTCCCAAACATCTTTTGCTTCATCTTCTTCTTTATAATCTAACATGGTTACACCACACCTTTTTTCTTCTTCATTCCATTTTTGTTGCGCATTTGGATAATGTGGTCTTGCAAAGGGTGGAGCAACACCCACATGGAAACCCTAATTATCTTAATTATGAAACAATTTTTGTTGTTATTGTATGTGATTTTATTCTTTCAAACTCTAATGATTTCAACAAAATAACATTTTTGGAAATAATATGTATTTATCATCTTTTATAGTTATATAGTTTGCGTACTCAAATTTTGTTAATGGATATTTTAGAGATTAGCAATTATACATCTAACCTACATGAGTCATGTCATGTTCATATTTAAGTATTTATTTCAAATTACCTTTGCATTTTAAAATGTAAATATTTATTATAACTTAGATGAAACTACTGCAATTTTAAAAAATCCATTGATTGGGATGCACTTTGTAATATGCTTGATTTATACAAAGAATGAACCTTAATAACTATTCACAATGCATAGTTTTAAATGGTTTAATCTTTTATCAAACATTGTAAAGGTACATAGAATGTTCATGTAAATTTCATAAAGTTAGCAAGTCTTCTAGTCTTGAAAATCAAGATTGCAAGTTTAAATTTTTTTATTTTTCATTCTTTAGTTTGTGTTGTTTTATGATTTTTATTTTTCTCATTAACAACAATTTCAAATAAATCATCATACATTGATTAAAGTAAAAGGTCAAACAAGTCTATAAGATCGTAGTAGGTGAAATTGGAGGGACACAGTAGAAACCCATACTTCATCAAAGAACCAAAGAGAGATATCATATTATCCATGTTCGACCTTAAAATAAATTTTGATGGAAAAAGAACTTTGTTACGAGTTTGTTTCAGCTATACGACTCATGCCTCTTGAAACAATTGAAGGTGCTACAACCCACCCAATCATGCTTAGATAGGGTGAGTGATTGTATCCTTCAAGGGAAAACAATTATAAAGTTCAAACTTAGCCAAAATTGATTGTAATCCCTAAAGAGTTTGGAAAAAACTAAGTGGCACTTATAATGAGGCTACTTTTGCTTTACTTGGTAAGTGTGATGGTTTTAACAATAACATGTTGCATTTAAAAAAATTAATGTCTAGAAGGTTTTATGTTTGTTTATAAGATTTATGGTCCTAAAATGTCTTTGCAAGGTACAAATAGTTAGGTTGAAAGAGTCTTTGTTTGACATTAAGAAAGAGCTGATGAGCTGTTACTCTTTTTTGTAATTTGAAAGCTCGCCAAGGCAATAAAAAAAATTTAGTGAACTCAAAACTTATTGTATCATTGCTAATATCATTGTGGTTTGTTTAATATTTTTTAAGGTACAAGTGAAATCCACAATCTTTTGGCAATCCAAATGTTCTTGAATTATTTTGTTTTTGAATTTCTTATCAAAATTTAAAAGGGCGATGGATCCATTATTTATTCAAATTTTAACAAGTAGAGTAATGTACACTACCCCTCAGTATATTTACGTTCGGGCTCACTTTGCCGTTCAAAAAACTTTGCATAAAATAGAGTATAATTGTTTTCTTTTTGGCCTTGTCACTAGAAGAAAAACAAGGATAAATGACTGTCACAAATTGCCACAACTAAGTCACAATAACTGCCTTACAATTGCACAAACAACTGCACAACATTTGCACAACTACAATCTAGTCGTGCAATTGTTGTGTAGTTGTTTGTGCAATTGTAAGGAAGTTATTGTGACCTAGTTGTGGCAATTTGTGGTAGTCGTTTATGGCATGTTTTTCTTCTAGTGTGTATCAAGGTTTTGTGATTCTTATGCAATGTCAATCAAGCATACCAAATTTTAGTTCCAAAACATCAAAACCCTATTTTTGGTAAATTGTTTTGTATCAAAATTTATAATTTATATGAAAACTGATTGAAGAAAATTGGTGATGAATTTTTGAGATTTGATTTCATGGATATGTAGAAAACATGCATATGCACATCTTCCATGCTAAAGAAAACCCCCTTACGTAACAAAGATTTAGTCTACAAAAGATTCACTAAAACTTGTGATAGGCCCAAATTTTGTAAAATACATGTTTCTAAATTTTAACTAGCCTTTCATGAAGTAAAAGATATATCATTTGTAGAGATACAAACCTAGTTACAATATTTGAGTCAAACAACAAAATTTGATTTTCATAGAATAATATCTATTTTACAAAATTTGGGCCTATCACAAGTTTTAGTGAATCTTTTGTAGACCAAATCTTTGTTACGTAAGGGGGTTTTCTTTAGCATGGAAGATGTGCATATGCATGTTTTCTACATATCCATGAAATCAAATCTCAAAAATTCATCACCAATTTTCTTCAATCAATTTTCATATAAATCATAAATTTTGATACAAAACAATTTACCAAAAATAGAGTTTTGATGTTTTGGAACTAAAATTTGGTATGCTTGATTGACATTGCATAAGAATCACAAAACCTTGATACAAGGCAAAAAAAAAACAATTATACTCTAGTTTATGTAAATTTTTTTGAACGGCAAAATGAGCTTGAACGTAAATATACTAAGAGGTATTGCACATATAAACGTAGTTTATAAATAGAAGTTTAAGTTGCCTATGCAAAAGTGGTTTTGTTGAAGGTTGGTTTGTTTTTAAAGAAGTATGTGCAAAATAAACATTCTAAGCAAGTTCTTGTGACAACAATAAGCTACCAAAATTGGATATGAAATTGCATATTTGGCTTGGTATATAAGCTTCTCTTAAGTCATTGAGGAACCAAAAGAATGGGTTAGTGAGCTGATTCAAGCTTTTACAAGGATGTTTTTTCTCAATTTTAGTCATGTGAGAGAGTATCAACGTTTGGTCATTTATATAGAATAAAATGATTGTAAAGGAAATGAATAGAAAAAACCTTATTTTTGAGATGTTTTGAAATAGTTTGACTAATACACCTTTGTTGAGTGATTATAAAAGTTGTTTCCAAGACTCAACGTCCTTTATAAGAAAGGCATATTGAATATACAAATCTATTCTGTCGATAACATTTTCGAAGATTTTGATAACTTCCATCGCAACAATCTCATACTTGTACAATTGAGATCTTTTAGAATTTTAGAACTTTGTCATTGTGGAAATTTAATTTAAAAAGTGATGGGAAATTTTGTAATACTATTTTGATCATACACTAAAATTAAAACTAAAATTAACTTTATTATAATTTTTTTGTTATATGTTTAATATATGTGATGTTTTACAATGTACCACCAAAGAATTTTTTGTCTTATAAATCAATGTATTACATATGATTTTTTTGAAAAAGACATGATAATTAGGCTTACATGAATAGTCAATTCACCCACACCAACTT
This sequence comes from Ulota crispa, assembly GCA_963920765.1. Classification (NCBI taxonomy): domain Eukaryota; kingdom Viridiplantae; phylum Streptophyta; class Bryopsida; order Orthotrichales; family Orthotrichaceae; genus Ulota; species Ulota crispa. Next base: position 25,597,892 of record OY987242.1, read on the forward strand.
CTTCTGGTGGCACTTCTGGTGGAGGTGGAAGAATACCATATTCCCTAAGAATTCTTTCATACTACATGCTTAAATCCATATGTACAAGATTTAGAGTTCTGAAATTTAGTCTTTATATGCATTTCTTCAATATTGTTAATATATTACATACATTCATTATTTTAACCAAAATGTACACTTTAATCTTAGTTTTAAATGCTTTTTTTAAAAACAAAATTTCAATGAATAAAGCATAACTATCCTTACAATTTCAAGTGACTAGATTCATTGTATTTCTAGCTCTACAAAACATGAAGTTGTTTTTTTCTTCTTGTTTCATTATGGTTTTGCACCATGTTACAAATATTGCTACAAATTATCTAAAAAATACTGAGATTTTGCTTTCCAAATTGCTTCACTTGGGATCCTCAAGAGGTACTCTATGTTGATTATTAAACCTTTAAGAGCTATGAGTAATCACTTGTAGCCATATCAAACTTCTTTAAAATCGCAAAATGTATATAACCATAAAAACATAATCACATTTACAAAATTGATGCAAACACAACTCTAGTGGATATTTAATTGAACTTGCCCCAAATGCCATCACAAAAAGTTTAGAATAAATGCTATTCAAAAAATTATAATGATTATTGTATTTGTGTGTATTTGAAAGGTGTTTGTATCATTTTTTCAAATATCTTACTCAAAAAATCACAAAAGCGAAGCAAATGGACATGTTTTTTATGAATTGCTAGTGGTTTGGGAATCCGCACTTTATGCAGAAAAGGCCACATAACTTATCTTATCTGTGATGTGACACATGAAAACCTTCGGCTTTGTATACAAACATTTTTTCCATATAAAAAAACCTCATATTTTATATTTAGGTTTGTGATTTCCATTTCTCTACAACAAATTTCCCCACTATTGGTATCCAAAAATTATCAAAATTTTAAATTTTTATGATAAATAATCGCATTGTGGCTAGCACTTAGAAGTTATTTTGATAAACCTATCTAAAATTTACTGATTATAGGTCATAACGGTAAGCAATAGTTTTTTAAATTACGTATTTTTGTTTTGTCATTTTATATTATAAAATGATTAACAATAGCTTTTGTATTATTTGTTTTAAGTTTTTTTAGTTTATAACAATTAGAAAAGAAAATGGTCACAACACCGTATTAGGTAAATTGGGAAAAACAGTACATTTTGGGACTTGCACTATTTCTACCATTATGTATAATTTAGCATATTAACACCATTTTTGTTAAATTGGGAAAAAGAGTACATTTTGGGACTTCTATAGGTTTTAGGTGATCACCTAAAACTAAGCTTGCAACATTTTTTTGGTACACTTGCCCTCACTTGAGAGGAAAAAGTTGCAAGGGAAAAATTCTTAGAGACTCAGATTGAATCTAATTCCTTCATATTTGGTTTAAGCTAACTTTTTGGGTTTAAGATGGAGTACAAGTGATACCTCCATTTTTCCCAATTTAACAAATATGGTGTTTATTACAAAAAGTAAGTTGAGCACTTTCTTGTACAAAAATGAAGTCTTAGTGATTGCCTCCAAGAATTTCAAATAAACACAACTTTGAGTTATAGTTATGCCTACATTTACTATATGTAAGATTACGGTGGAGTACAAAATGGTCCCTTTGTTTTTCCCAATTTACATGGTGTTTTATAGTCTGAACAATCTTAAATGTTAGTTAACTTGATCGATTCCTTACTTCTTCCTTTAGAGGTGCTTGAGCTTCTTTGAAAAGACAAAAGATTTCTTTCACCTACTATGGAACATCAAAATTTGCAACATTAGTGACTTCTAGTATAAGATGGAATAACAATGACCATTATCACTTCTTTGTATATATATAAAAAAAGAAATGTTGGAAACTACTAATAAACTATTAAACATAAATTTCAATATGTAGATGTTTTAGTCGGTTTACAAATATGCATTATTGAATATTTTAATTCTTGATTTTTTCAAAATCATGTTTTAGTGTGTTGTTATTTAAAACATCCATATATTTAAGCACCTGTTTTTCATTGTCAATTGGAATTCTTTCAAGACCTCCATCATCATTTTGCAAAAAATCTTCAACGTTTTCTCTCAATTTACTTTTTGCTTCTTCTCTAAACATAGCATTCATTATTAAAGAAATGAATTTGATGCATTAAAAATTGGATTTCTCATGTATACATAAACTAATAAATTGAATAATTATAAATTCAACTCTAATTCTCTACACAACCTCATTTTGCTCTGGATTTTAACCAATATGATTTTTGAAGCTTTGTTTTCAAGAATTAGAAAAGGGATCATATTATTGTATCTTAATTTTGTTGTAGAAAACTCAAATTAAAGAAAACCAAAATATTTGGCAGAAAGTTCAGGTTGTTCCATACATATTGCTGTAGATTTTTCTACCCAAATCTGACATGTTACACAAAATATCTACCACATAGCATCAAGTAGTTTGTTGCAAGAAATTTTAAAAAATCTATTAGAGAAGGGGGAGGGAGAGGAAAAGGCATAGAAAGGGAGGGTGAAAGGTCATTGGAAATTAGAGGGGGAAGATGAAAATTGAGGGAAAAGAGAGAATGAAAAGGGAAGGGAGAGAGGAAACAGTTGGACAAAATAAATATAAAAAGAGAGGGAAAAAGCAAGTGAGACAACGTAACGCACGGACAAGGCATACTTATATGTTTGAAACAATAAAAACCTTCAAGGATTACATTTCTGAGAGATTAGAAGACTAATATCTACCAATTTGCATTTGCATTTTTTTGCCAAAATTATATGTGTTTGTAAGAGCTTGCATTCAAAACTAAATTTAATATTAAAAAAAAAAATTCATCATGCTCTTGACCTTTATAATGTTGAGAAGCAAGAAAATTAAACCTTTTCAAAGATTTTTTTGATGGAAATCATGGGTCATAAGGACAAGAACGATGTTGGATAAAAAAAACAACCAAAACTGCCAAATTTTCCAAATTGTTTTACCAAATTTCACACATGTTTGTGGCAAAAAAAATTCAATGCAAAACATCCTTGGCTAAGCCCAAAATTTAAGGAATTACGTTGTTTAAAATGCTTATGTGAGAGAGTTTATGACTTTGGAGGTGAGAATATACAAAGTCTTTACGTTAAGTCGTCCATTGAAATGCCAGGTCGGCCATGCAATGCATCTTTTAGAGCTACTTCTTGTTGTAGATTTGCAATCTCTAATAAATGTCGTCTGCAATTAGAAACATGTGATGATATTTTAGTCACAGAGTGAAAATGATAAAAATATCTTATGGAGTTACTTATGTTAATATTTATTTGTCCTAAAATGTTCCTTTGGGTTGGATTTATAACTTGTGATTTTCAAGAGTTAAAATGTCGAGTTTCTAATAGCTAAAACTTGAGATGTTCAAGTGGGCCAAATTACACAAATAGTTGAGACCATCAAACTTGAGGTTATTGAGTTAAGACGGTAATTAACATGGCCTAAGCAAGTGCTAACATCATATTATGCTAACATCATATTAGGTAAATTGGGAAAAACAATACATTCTGGGATTTTCACTATTTCTGTCATTATGTACAATTTAGCATATTATAAAAAAACAAGCATGCACTTTCTAGTACCATAGTGAAGTCTTAGTGATTGCCTCCAAGAATTTCAAATAATTACAACTTTGAGCTATAGCTATGCAACCTATGCCTACATTTATTGTATGTAAGATTAAGGTGGAGTACAAAATGGTCCCTCCATTTTTCCCAATTTGCCTAACATGGTGTTTGCGCTCCAAAATATCTTTTTATAACAAGAGTATTAGGAGGATCCTTTCTTTCTATCTAAAGGTCTTGAAGTCAAAAATTAGAATTCCTAATTATGAGCTTTGAAAATTTTGGAATAGAAGTAATTAAGAAAATATTATTGTAGAGCCATTGAGATTACCATTCCATCTTAAAGTTTTCAACATTAATAAAAAGAAGTAAAACAAGTTTAAGTTGATTGTGCTTTAGGAAATTTGACAATGGCTCAAGGCAACAAAACAACCTTTTGTTCTTGGTGGATCCAATTCTTGAAGTGGAAATATGTTTGAGCACAATAGTATTTATTTGAAGTTTTGGTTTTGACTCCTAGTGTAAAGGCTTTGGAATTGATTTTAGAATCTCAACCAATTAGATATTTTAGTTAGGAACCTTCTTGAGCATCAAAACAATCCAGCTTCCAATATAAATTAGTCATAACAATTTTAAATGCATGGTGATTTAGAAAAGTAGGTGTAACTATAAACTTCTTTTTTTCTTTGTAGTTGCAAAGAGTTTAGAATGGCAAGATCAATTGTTTCTAGTAAGTAATATAACTACATGATCTTGTGTATTTTGAATAGTGGTCACTTGTTCATTAGTGGATTATATTTTAGGGAGTTACTATAGGGACACCCTAAATTGCTAACGGGACACCCCCTCTAAGCATGAAAATGTGATTTTTAATGCTGATTTTGCTAATTTTTTTATTTGGATCAAAAGATTTGTTTCACTTTTATTGTTCTAAGGCTATACTAAAAAATAAATAGGTGTGCTTAAATTTTAAATTAAAAATATAGGACTTTTGAGTTACTTAAAACAAAAATATATCAAAAAATAGTATTGGTGCATTAATATTTCAAATTTTTTTTGTATTTGTCATGTTTTCTTTCAAGGAGGTGATAATGTTGTGGTTGAATGAATGATGGACCACTTAATAAATCAAAAATAGCAATAAATTATCAAATCTCATGGTCAGAGGGGGTGTCTTGTTAACAATTTAGGGTGCCGTTGTAGTAATTCCTTATATTTTATTCATCTAATACTTCTTCCTTTCCATCAAATACTTTATCAAAATTGGGGAGTTTAATTGGTAGCATGATGCTTTATTTTCTTACTTGTACGCCATATCTAGCTAATTTGAAGAGTTTAAGATCCTACAAAAAAAACCATGCCATAAGGCATAAAGTTTTTTTTTTTTTTTTTTTTTTTTTTCACAATTTGTGGTTTTTGATTACGGTATAGGAGATTTCTTGATATGAGGTCAATCTATGCATGGATTATTTTGTTTTAGACATTCAAATGTTTTTCAATCACCATGGCCCATGTAGAGTCTATGTTTGCCCTCATAGTTCAAAATTACTTAATATGACATCTATTCATAGTCCAATTATATCTCTCTAGTAGAAACAAGGGAAATTATCGAAACTAGGCCTGACAATTGGCAGTATTTCAAAAATAGTCCTAACTATTCTGAAATATGGAAAATAGGCCTCATCTTGAGTTTTTGTGGTTCTGTGGTTGATTTTTTTTCAATTCCCAAACTGGTTAGTCAAGGATTTTTTTTGTTATTTCTCTATATCAGATTATATATATTGAAAAACTAAATTTTCAACCGGCTTTTCAGCCAATGTTTACAAATTGCAAGTTATTTTTTCTCATTTCAACAGACTAGCTTTGGCCTAGCTATTGATTCTTCCCAAACGGACTCATCATATATAAAAAGTAGGCCTTGCAACTAAGGTGACCAAAATTTTGTACATGTTTCTATATGGGAATTGATATGAGCACACCCAAGGTTTGATATATGCATACAAGGAGAGGGGTAAATTTAAGATGTTTACCATGTACAAGTCAAATTTGGAAAGTTCAAATTCAAATTTGGATTTAAAGACCTTGATTTAATCTAGAACCACAATGGAGGTTACAATTGAACTACACCCAATGGAAAAGCTTAGTTGTTTTTATAAGTAAGGGCAAAAGTAATAATTTGCCCTCTAGCTAAACTTTTCCATTGGGTGTAGTTCAATTGTAACCTCCATTGTGGTTCTAGACTAAATCAAGGTCTTTAAATCCAAATTTGAATTTGAACTTTCCAAATTTGACTTGTACATGGTAAACATCTTAAATTTACCCCTCTCCTTGTGTGCATATATCAAACCTTGGGTGTGCTCATATCAATTCCCATATAGAAACATGTACAAAATTTTGGTCACCTTAGTTGCAAGGCCTACTTTTTATATATGATGAGGCCGTTTGGGAAGAATCAATAGTTAGGTCAAAGCTAGCATGTTGAAATGAGAAAAAATAACTTGCAATTTGTAAACATTGGCTGAAAAGCCGATTGAAAATCTAGTTTTTCAATATTTATAATCCGATATAGAGAAATAACAAAAAAAAATCCTTGACTAACCAATTTGGGAATTGAAAAAAAAAAACTGCAAAACCACAAACACTCAGGATGAGGCCTATTTTCGATATTTCAGAATAGTTAGGACTGATTTTGAAATACGGCCAATTGTCAGGCCTAGTTTCGATATTTCCCCTAAAAACAACTATCATAAAGATTGTCCACATTGATTGCAAATTATTTACAATGACTGTAAAGTGTCCACAAAAACTTGTTTGTAGTCATTCTGAACAAAGTTTAGAATCATAAAACAAGTTTGTCTCCACTATATTTCATTGGTTCAACTTAACAATACTTTATCTAAAAAGAACGTGGGTATGAGATGTGGGTCTATTTTAAATAAACTACACTAATTTCAAGCCATTTCTTTTTTACAAAATATGAGGTTGCTACAGCAAACTACAATTAATAATTAACGTGGCTTCTCGTTATATTTAAATATGTTTAAAAATTTAATTATGGCGTAAATCACAATAATTAGTGTGGTTGCACATGTCAAACCTTAAATTAGCAGTTGCACAATCCAGCTTCTTGTTGCGGAAAGGGAAGGTCTTGAGGCGCTTCACTCTTTGAGCAAATCTCAGTGAGTTTCTCTGAAAAAAACAAAACAAAAATTGTGTTAAAGAAATTGTTACATTAAATTTGGTATGTATGCACTTAAGATTATAATCATGTATTTGGTCTTCATGCATTCAAACATACAAAATTTGACAATTTTGAAAACTCAATTTGGAATGGGTCATAAAACAATTATAGTAATACACTCTTAAATAGCAGAAGAAGTTTTTCATTTTTTTCAAATATTTTCCAAAAATCCATATCTATTGCAAAACAACCTCAGCCTTGATTGCACTGGTCAAGTGCAAGAATAAGAGGTAACGTTATAATAACATTTTGAAAGGACCTTTTATACGACACTCCATGTCCCAATTCTTATGCGTCCTAATTCAACTCCATATCTCAATGTTAACTTGAATGAAATTGATGATCATAAAGAAATATCTAATTTACATTACAAGGGATTTGGACCCAAGAAAGGGCTGTGAGTTTGGATGTTCTCAATGCCACTATTGGTCATCAAAAATATAATAAAAAAATATAAAAAATTAAAAAAGCAAAAAAAAAGTCCAAAAAAGTTTTATTTATTTATTTCTCTTCCAAAATAATAATTAAGTAATAATGTCTAACGTGGTCGCACTAATGCCATGTCATATTGCTGCAAATTGTCTATGTGGAAGTGTTGTAGAAGTGTTCCCAAAGTTCCCATACTTTTGGGGGAAGGGGCCCATTCTTGGGTCCAAATCCCTTGGAATGCAAATTTTGGTCCTACCACATCCCACATTGAACTCTTTGTTGAACATAATTTTGTTACTTAAAGGGGTTCTTTGTAGAAGAGAAAATGTGCATATGGATGTTTCCTACATATCCATGCAATCAAATCTCAAAAATTCATCACCAATGTGTTTTAATCAACTTTCTAGTAAAACCATGATTTTAACACAAAACAATTTACCAAAAATAAGATTTTGATTTTTAGTAACCAAAATTTAGTATGGCTAATTAGAATTGCATGAGAATCAAATACTAACATTATGAAATTGAAATACCATTTATTTTTTTTGCTACACAAACTTGTTTGAAATGCCAAAACATGGATTACATATCATTATGTAAGGGTGCTGTTTTTGGAGTGCATGCACTTGCTACAACCTTTAGGTTTATACTTTAATTAAATAATTTTTGGAAATCTAGTTGATTTTATTTAGTAGATTTAAGTTTTGACTTGTTTATTTTGACGTTTTGTTTGGTTGACTTTCTATTGTTTTTTAAATCTCCTCGCTCAACAACAAGCTTGTTTTGAAAATTGTAAAGAATAATTGTATAGTGGGGGGACAAATATCTTTGGTCAAGTTGCAATTTCAGATGGGTTGTGAGTGACCAAGGACATTTGGACATTTGTCCCCCCACTATACATTGCATTTTTCCACTTATGCAAGGGTTAATGACTTAGGGAGTCCTCAATCTAGCGAGAATGAGGGTACAATAACAATATAGTGAAGGTGGATCCAATTTTAACTAGAGAAAATCATTCTCAATTCTCCTGCAAAGCCAAATAGGAATTTTATGGCCTTTAGCACAATAGTGGTCTTAGCTAGCACTTAGAGATAATTTGCAAAGCCCAAAGAGTTGGTGCCTATCAATCAAGTTGTGTAATTGATTCTCTCATAGATCCTTTTGCAGTTCTTCCATCCCTCTTGCAATTAACCTCCCCAATCACGTGCTCCCTTGTCCTTGGCAATTCTAAAGCGGATTGCACACTTGGGGTCGCAAATTCCTCTAGGAAGTTGCTACTAAGATTGCATAGGTAAGAGGACCTTCCTTTTTCCATTTCTAGGGTTCTTACTTGTGCTTAAATTGAGGATGCCCTTGTAGGGTTTATCAAAATTTTAACGCATTTGCACATGTTTATACATGATAACATACCGTCTCATCTAAAAAGCAATCTTCCGGCCAAACACAAATTATCACCACTGTCTTGCAATTTCCCCCAAGAGATTCCTTGAGAAGTATGGAGGCTTTCCCTTGCCGAAATGGTACATAACCTTGCCTTGCTCTCAGAGCATTCACCGCCTGTATAGCCAAACTCACATTAAAGTGAACTTAGAAAATTGTACAAAATGGCTTAATACTACAAAGGTAAGTAAATATATAACTTAAATACCAAAGAAAGAGAAAATGTTTGAAATACAAAAACTACTTGAAAAGATAGTAGAATTGGAGCATCATTTCAAGAAATTGAACACAAGTAAAAAACTTTTAGGAAAGCACAACATAAAATGACAAACATGATCAAATCTTATAATCTCTTGTTTAGCATTATCTTGAGTGTTATCTAAGCGCCACATTTGGTTCTTTTACACTTGGGTTTATGTGTGTACACTTGGACTTGAAATCGTGTGTTTAGGCTCATGATCATGCACATATCCCGTTTTTATTGTGAAGAGAAAAATTGACAATTTTGCGGATTCTTTTTAAGTGAATCAGGGCCCATAAAAGCAAACACAATATCAAAATTTGAGTTGATTAAAAATTTATGGACTATTCATATAATTATGGAATTTTTAGGTTTATGTAAATTTGGAGATCTTTTAATGTTTTGTTTGTATCTCTTGATGTTTTGTTTGTATCTCTTGATGTTTTGCATGTATATTATGATTTATACGTATCTTCTACTATCTTGCATGTATTTTCTTATGTTTTACAAGTCTTTTTCAGTGTTTTGCAAACCAAAGCAATTCATTGCTTATTACTTGTGGACTTTCCATAGTCCATAAGTAGTTAAATATAGCATAAATGCAGAATTTCCCTTCATGACACTTGTGTCCCAAAAAAAATAACAAAAGACACAAGTCTGAAAATCTAAACTCTAAGCACCACTAGGTCCCCTTCAAGCACTAGAGGATTTAGTTGTATTGTTAAGTGAAAACCCTCCCAAATCCAACCAAATAGATAATTCTCAAAAGTCCCCTTGGGGCAAAACTAGAAGACGCATGGTCACATTTGTACATTTGTGTCCACGGCAATTCAGTTACAAATGAAGAAATAAAAACCACTCAAATGTTAATTAAGCAGAAACAATTTCAACACAGAGTGCACTCTTGCTTAAGTGCAAACCTACAAATTTTGAATCTTGCTCTTGTAAGACAAAGTTATTCTCTCTAAGGTTTAATATGAGGAGCAATTCACACTATGTCCCACGTCCCACATACCACTGAAATCTAAGAATCTAATTGGTATAAAGCCAAAAGTTGGGAGTAGCTTGGAGCTTCACACTATGTCTCAAGTCCCATGTTACTTACATGGCAGTGTTTGTTGGAAATTTTGGCATCAAAGAAGGTGAGACATCACTCTAAGTTTGGGTCAACCATTTTACCCAACTAAAAGTATGTTCACACTTGGTGTTAAGAGGGGTATTATCAATATGAATGCAACCTACAGGCGAGTCCAAATGCATCTAATTTTCATTTGCTACTACCCCTCTTAGGGTGTCCTTCCATGCTCATCTAGTGACAGGTGAAGTTAAATATAACTCACCAATATTTGGTTGGATGGGAGTTCTAGACTGGAACTCCCATCCAATCAATTATCCATGAGTTATATTTAACCCCTTAGGGCCGGAGGAGGCAAAACTGTCTTCACAGTTTTTGAAATGGAATTTAGTGTGTGTCACCAATTTTGGATCATGGGTTGACCAACTACAAACATGTAGGGAATGAAGTCTATTTTCATGCGCACTTGTTTGATCAAAGTTTGGAATTACAGGTCGTTGTAGAGAGAGTGATTCATTGGAAGGGGTATTGGGAAACTTGAGTGTTCATTACAAATCACTCACCAAAACACCAACAAGAACATGACACCTAACATCTTTAGAGACCAAGCAAATAGTTCCATGATAGGAGCCAACCCAATTATTCTTCGGCTTTGTACTCCCTACTCAAGCTCTTCAATCCATTTAGCATTGCACAACTAAAATCATTTATGTATTGTCAAATTTCTTTTGGAAAAATACATGGTCACAGATCAGTACCATTCAAATGACTTATCCGGTTGAATTTTCTAAACATGCAAATCTCATTTTTCTAGAAATGATAAAAAAATTCTGATTTTTTCCTCACTTTCTTCATCCTAACCACCCATGCCTTTCCTTCATTGAATTTAATAGATGGTAGGACTTTTTCCCAAATTCTTAGTTCAAGTCCTTCAACACATCACATGGAAGAGAAATTCATAATTTCAAAATCTAATTCTATAGTAGCTCCTTGTAGGAGCCATTCATACAATGTGTGCAATCCAAACTTAATCCAATGCACCACCTTGCACCTCACCAATGCAGCACATATCATAAGCAAATTGATCCAAAAAAATTACGTGCTTATTTTCCAAAACCGCAATTTACATCGATACGGTTGGATTGTGCTTTTTACATCTAACTTAATTGCCAAAAAGCATGAAACAATTTGTTTTTCTAAAAGAACAACTAGCTTGGAAAGCAGGTGGCCCTAAGGGGTTAACTTCACCAGCCACCAAATGAGCATGGAAGGACGTTGTTAACACCTTGTGTGAACACCCCTAAGCTAGAATCTGTCATTGTGTAAATAGCTCCTAAGTTGTTCCAACATGACAACTAAATTGGATCATGATATAAGGTAGAACCACCCATTCCCAACCAGGGATCCAAACCCAACCAGTCTAGGGTGCGCTATTTCCAACGCCTATTTTCAAGCCTTGGAATGCGTATTTTTTTCCTTTTCAAGATTAAGACGAATGAGGTCATGACATGTGTCTCAAAAGAAAGTAGGAAGTAGTGAGCAAGAAAGTATTTTGGCTATGATTAAGATTTAGAGAGTCTAGTGATTGTGTATGGGTTCCGCACACTTTATGCACTTCAAAATTTGTATATAATTCAGTTTTGCCTAAAAAATTCCAAAAAAAATTGTGTCACAATATTATGTATGAAGCCACCAAAGAAAAATTTGTGCCGCATTATTGCTCTAATGTGCCGTCCTACAAGAGCTTAAATGACCAGGAATGGGTGGTTCTACCTTATGTTGTAATCAATATGAGCTCGTTGTGTTTTAGGGGTTAAGAAGAAGAACCCCAACATTATGGGACATAGTTACCGTCTCGAGGAAAGAGAGAGACTTGTTGATGTTACATGCTTCCCTTCTCAGTTGGCCTCCGGTGTTAGTGTTGGTCTTCTTCAAGCGCTCAACGCCTGCCAAGTCCACCAGGTTGAGCTTGGCGATGATGATGTCGTGCTCGGTGGGGAACCGACCCACCCTTCGCTCCATATACAACGTGAATATGGTATGAGACCTGCTGGATTGCTGGCAAAAATTTTGGCACCCTATGGCACGGTTGGTGAAGGGTTCCAATGTTTGGGGGAGAACCAGCATTTACTGTAATATTTTTTGTAAAAAACATTGGTTGAAATTGCAAAAAAAACATGGTTGAAATTGCACAAGAACTAATTGAAATTTTGAAATTGCAAGAAAACTGGTTGAAATTGCAAAAAAGTTATTAAATTTGCAAAAAAGTTAATTGAAATTGCATAAAAGCTGGTTGCGACTGGAAAAAACAGTTGAAACTTAAACTATCAGCTAAAAAGTTGATTAGATTTGTTCAAAATAATAATAATTATAGTATGCTATAGTATAGATTTAGGAAGTATTTGGTGCAATTCAATAAAAAAAACAAGGCTTGATAGTGGGAAATGGGAAATGCCAAATATTAGTCAATGAAACCTAAAAATTCCTTGAATTTTGAAGGGTTTGCTAGCAAGGCAAAATTGTTGAAATCAATAGAAACGTAGGAACCCATGGATTTTGTACGTAATGCAAGCAGTGGTCCAATAAATAAGGTTTGTCCTTATCATAGTCTCTTGAGGGATGGATTAGACCTAGTGCATTAATTGGTTTCAGAATGAAGTTTGAAGGCTATAATGCATCTCCACCCACACAAGAAAACAAAAAATTGAGGAGAATTTTGGATAAAAGGTAGCAATTAATGCATAGATGTCAAATTATTATCTTTTGTGCAACTAATATTGCTATTGGCCTATGCATGACAACTCCTTCAAACACTATCTTTTTATTTCCACAAATAGTAGGTTGAATAATCAATGATGGAAAATCTATTTGCTTCTGCAAACAAAGAAACTTCATTAATCAAAAGTTAATATACCTAGTTGGACATGTGGGAGAAACAAGTGGTCAACATTGAAAACAAGAAACACAGTGTTTTTCAATGATGAAATTTTTGAAGTTGGGTGGAAATGCCCTTAGGTAAACATGCACAATATTATGTACCCATTGTTATGTAGCACTCAATTATGGTTGCATGTGTTGCTAACATACATTGTAGAGACAAATATACAATGAGCTGGTAGTTCATAACAACAATAAAAAACCAGCAAATTGAAATGACAAAATTCATGTCAAATATATGAATTAACCAAATAAAAATTAGCCAAAATTTCAAACAAATGATGTTTAAATGTATTTTGCACATGCTTACAATATTTGGTGCATGCACTCAAAAATTTGGTAAAAGGGGAAAAATGCTTGACTTTTGCAAAGCTCAAAATCTCTCCAAACATTGCAAATGTACAGTTGGGTACAATAATCTTACAAAAAATTTCACAGTAAAACTTCAGCCAACTTTAGGAACTTCCGAGGGCCATATCTTCCTCAAAAATTGTCCGTTTTTGAAACCAAAAATAGTGTTGGAATACTACTAAAGGGTACTACATGATTTGGTAAAAAAAAAATCTGAAATTTTATAAATGATAAAAAAGATTGGGCTACTTCCTATATAGTGTACTTTCACCTCTTGCCAAAATCACCGCTTGAATTTGATTGAGCTACGCCACCACCAACGGCCGAAGAACAAGCAAGAAATGATACACATCATTCAAAGAGTATGGGATGAGGTATCTAAGGAGCATCTAAAGTCTCTTGTTGCAAGTATGCCCAATCAATTCAAGCGGTGATTTATATAAGAGGTGGAAGTACTAGATGGTAAACACTATATAAGAAGTAACCAAACTTTTTTTATCATTTATAAAATTTCAGATTTTTTTTTTATCAAATCATGTAGTACTTTTGAGTGGGATTCCAACACAATTTTTGGTTTAAAAAACGGACACTTTTTGAGGAAATTATGGCCTCCAAAAGTTCCTCATATTTTAGCTGCGGTTTTACTGCGAAAAAATTTGTAAGATTACTGTACGTGACTGTACAATGTTGATGTATGAGAGCGTAACTGTCAAATGAATAGCAATAGACATGTCTATCTAATCATTCAGTTCAAGTCAAAATCTGGTCTTAATTTGAGTGTATTAAGAACAATTGTAATAATAATAATAAGGGAAAATATTGAAAATGACCTTGACAAAGGGCCATATTTTGAAACTAGTCTTGACTTTTTCAATATATCGGAAATAGGCCTGAGCCCTTGTATATTCCATAATGAAGAACATGAGTGGAATCCTCATGACTCTAGTCCATTCTAGGCAGCATGTAAACCCATTTCAGAAGTCATTTCAATATGGTAAGTGACTAACAAATCAAATTTGCATGCAATGAATTGAAATTCTTTGCAAGTATAATGTAAACTGAAAAAATTAGTATAAAAGATAGCTCAATTCTTCAAATTGAAATTAGGGAAAATATCTCAAAAACAAAACCCTAAACCCTTGATATGCAATCCTTCATAACTGCTCACCTCCTAACCCCAACCAAAAAAATGTCCATGTATACATATTTTCAAATCAAATTGGTTTGTGGCAACTTTATCTATAGTGACCAAGATTGTAACCACAAATTGTCCTCCCTTCTAACAGTAAAAAAACTTAGCAATGTTGTTGGGGTCAGTTAGCATTTTATTATCTTGCACTTTTTATATTCAATGCTTACCCCAATCCCAATCAAACATATCAATATTCAACCCTAAAAAATAAAAATCCAATTTTTGGTAAATAGGTGTGTGTCAAATCATGGTTTTACAAGGAAATTGATTCAAAAACAATGGTGATGAATTTTTGAGAATTGATTGCATGGGCATGTAGGAAACATCCACATGCACATCTTCCATGCTAAAAAAACCCCTTAAGTAACAAAAAATTTGATTTTCAAAGGTTTCATTTTGACTTGGGATGTGCTCAAATTTTGTCAAATAGATATTTTTCTACAATAATCAAACTTTGCTGCTTAACTCAATTAATGTGACTAAGTTTTACCTTTGAATATAGTGTTACATTTATTTTGTGAAAAGCTAGCTAAAGTAGAAAAATATCTATTTGACAAAATTTGAGCACATCCCAAGTCAAAATGAAACCTTTGAAAATCAAATTTTTTGTTACTTAAGGGGTTTTTTTAGCATGGAAGATGTGCATGTGGATGTTTCCTACATGCCCATGCAATCAATTCTCAAAAATTCATCACCATTGTTTTTGAATCAATTTCCTTGTAAAACCATGATTTGACACAAATCTATTTACCAAAAATTGGGTTTTTATTTTTTGGGGTTGAATATTGATATGTTTGATTGGGATTGGGGGTAAGCATTGAATATAAAAACTGCAAGATAATAAAATGCTAACTGACCCCAACAACATTGCTAAGTTTTTTACTGTTAGAAGGGGAGGCAATTTGTGGTTACAATCTTGGTCACTATAGACAAAGTTGCCACAAACCAATTTGATTTGAAAATATGTATACATGGACATTTTTTTGGCTAGGGTTAGGAGGTGAGCAATTATGAAGGATTGCATATCAAGGGTTTAGGGTTTTGTTTTTGAGATATTTTCCCTAATATCAATTTGAAGAATTGAGCTATCCTTTATACTAATTTTTTCAGTTTACATTGTACTTGCAAAGAATTTCAATTCATTGCATGCAAATTTGGTGTGTTAGTCACTTACCATATTGAAATGACTGTTGAAATGCCTAGAATGGACCAAAGTTGTGAGGATTCCACTCATGTTCTTCATTATGGAATATACAAAGAGCTCAGGTCTATTTCTGATATATTGAAAAAGTCAGGACTAGTTTCAAAATATGGCCCTTTGTTAGGGTTGTTTTTGATATTTTCCCTAAAAACATTAGGTGTGTCAAATATTGGATATTTACTAATGTTGTTGATTTTTTGGATGAACATGCATACCTGGATGGTTTTACCCATTTTTTTCTTGCTCACATGCATGCATTCTAGGATACTTGTATCTTGTTGCTGGGGCTAGTGGGCCACACATGCCAAAACAGCTCGTTTAAAACGTTCAAAGAAGTAACTTGTATTTCTGAAAAAATTGGGAGACAATCACTTTCTCAAAGTTTTTTCTAGTGTTCTCCTAGAGATAACTTCTCCACCATTCTAAGGCAGGAGGTTTGAGAGGCTTGTTTTTGAATTCTCAAAAACGTTAATTTTGAATTGAAAAAGTGGGAGTAGAAAATTAAAGAATCCGCTTCTCTACACAAGAGTAATAGCCACCACTTATTTTTTACATAATGACGTTTTGAAACTCCAGTCTCCTTTGGTGTGGCTAGGCCTCAAATCTTACCAATATGATGTGACCTTTTGCATCAAGTCTAAAATTTGCAATTTTGTTCCAAATGGGGAGTATGATTTACTGTTGGAAAGGTATTGTTGAGAACTTATGAATTGTATACCATGCATCCAACTAAATAATGAAGCACATTTAGATTTTTTTTTGACAAAAAGGCAATCCTACTTGCTCACTAGTTTCTTACCTATTCACATATAATTGATTGGCAAAATAGTTATTTGCCAACGTTCAAATATGCTTTTATCAGCATCAATTGAATCCTTGGATCTTGGTCAACTTGGCCGACACATGGAAGTTTGGCCTAAAACCATTTGAGTTGAATTTTCAAATTTTCATGGACTCAAGCGGCCATGTAAAGTGGCCCTGTAAAGCGGCCATGTAAGGTGGCCCTGTAAAGCGGCCCTATGATTTGTGAACTGAATGGCGTCACTTTGGCGATACTAGGGGTAAGATAGATGTACCCATTCCCGACCAGTCCCCAATACCGACCCTTAATGTACTTGGGGTGTACATTTCAGTTTTGAAATGTACTCTATAGGTACATAAGGTTGGAATGGGGACATGCTATTAGAGGATCGGGAATGGGTGCGGTTAACTTAGTCACAGCTTCTAGGAGAATGAAAAGAGAATAGAGGTTGAGAAGTTGTGGAGAGAAAAGAGGAGCCAATAGGAGCTCATTTTTTGCGAAGATGGTGTGATATCTTGTTTGTGAGTGGCGGAGAATGAGAATGGGGAATGGTTACTTGCTTTCAAAAGATGCAATAATTATTGCGCTTTCCACCAACGTGAGTAGTCAATCAACAATAAAAAAACAAGCACGATAAGGTGGAATGTGGGTTGTGAGAGGTGAAACCTCTCTTGGTAAACTTCTTACCACCCCATTCTACACCTCCGGAGGAGAAGGATGGGGTAGTGAGAAGTTTAGTACGCTAACCAAAATGGAAACTCCAATAGCCAACATCAAAGTTTGTGTTCTCATTCACCACAGCCGGAGAAGAAAGTGTTGTGACTATCCCTTAGGGAAATGGGGGACTGGAGGGATCCAACTTGGACTTTCAGCTTCTGATTTTGCAAAAGTCAAACTATATCTCTAGAAGACCTAAACCCAACATTGAAGGTTACTTTTTAAACTCTACGCGTTGTAAAGATTTAAAAAAAAATTCTTCATTCTGCCCGTGGTCACCTTGGATGTACCTCTAGTTCCTATCACCCATGGAAATTGGCCCTTACTGTAGCAACACTGACGAGACTCCGGGTACAGAGGCAGGGGGTAGCCAAAAATAACTTTTAGTGTTGAAAGCAAAATCACAATTCAGGCCTATGGCGGCAGCCGTGGCCAACGAGGGAGTCTGAGTGGTCACGGCCACATGGCACTGCAGGCCTCTACTCCCCGGGTTATTCCTTATAAGGTAGAAGCACCCAAATGTGACACTTACTCAGATTTGATAATCTGGATGGTCTTTTGAGAATGTAATGGCATGTGCTTGCTAGGAAATGGGTAAGTCAGAAATACCATAAATGGTTAAAATAAGACATTTTAGCTTGAAGATATGGAGAATTTCTTGAGAAATTAAGTTTAAGTTGTGGAGAAACAAGGATAAGGAAGAGTGAAAAAAAAAAAAAAAAAAAGAAAAAAACTCAAAAATGAATATTTTATGCAATATAAATGTGGATTTAGGGTTTGGACCGTTTGCAGTTTCGTAGGTGTACCTTAAACGGCTACCTCTAGTACCTTGTTCCAAAATAAATTTGAACCAATCAAATGCGAGGAAAGAGCATCTTTCTAAAATCTCTTTCAAAGCCAGCTCTTGTTGGTTTAAGGACACTCTACAAAACCCTTATCCGGCAGTAACCGTTTATGGTATTTCTACCTTATAGATTCAAGAAAAATCTTTTATGGAATTTTTTGAAATTGTATGAATAAAATATGAATTGTTGAAGGCAACTCCCTAGATTCATCTATTGTGAATACTAGACCCCTGGAAAAGCAACAACAATAAGACCATGTCATGACAACAAAAAGAGCATGGCACACCCAATCAAAAACTGCCACCTACACAATTTCTATTCCCTTATGTCAACTTGTGTGTCTGATTTGGGTGCATCTATGTTTTGTTTGGGTGCATCTGTGTCTTGTTTGGGTGCAAGAATGTCTACTTTAGAGCATCTCCACCGGTGGCTCCAACACGAGCAACTGGCATGGCCGGAGGGCACTTCCCCGTTTTATATCTCCACCATTGACATGCGCAGAGTTGTTTCTAGTGCAACCTCGCCAAATACTATTCCAAGGACAGTGACCTCCCGGGACTGAGTTTTCTTTTAGCAAGCTGAAAATCTGGAGGTTGCAAGGATAGTGCATTAGCGGTGTTAGGGAGAGTATTATTTGTGGTGCAAGACAAAGAAGCTGAGCTAGACTAGTTAGCCTCCCCTAGGTCCCGCACCCACTTGGCGGACAAAGCACTACAATAGCACATCGGGGTCAAACTTTTTTTATTCAACCGGTGGAGATTGCATTCTCAACTTGGGCAAATTCACCTCCAAAGGCCCTCTGAACCTGCATTTGGCTGGACTGGTGGAGATACCCTTAGGTTTAATTTTAGATGTCCCAAAACGGCTAGTGTTGCAATTGGGTGCTCCTACCTTAGTGAGCTATTAACCCATTAACGTCTAGTCAACCATTTCTAGGTCAATTTTGACTCTTTTTAGTTTGTAAAAAGAGCATGTCAAGGAATTTGATGGCGTGGCAAAGGGGATGGGTTTGGGGAATTGGGAAATGAAGAGTTTAGGACAATAACCAGGCCAATATGAGGTTGCATGTGGCTAGAGGGTTGAAAAAACTAAAAAAGTACCAACTAAAAATACACCAATAAATGCAAAAGATGGCCATAACAACTAAATAGTGAGCATAATTCATGATGCATAACACTAAACCCTACAAGATACTTCCATTTGTATGTTCAAATCTATGGTAGACATCTGTATTCAATAGTTTTAAAATTTGCTCCACTTGGCCATACAAAGGATTGCTCACCCCCAAGAATCAACCACAGACGTTAATGGGTTAATCCCTAAAGGACCAAGCCCTTTTCCTTGCCAAAATCACTGAAAATTGTCATTTCTAGGAGGTTTAGTGAAAAGGGATTTTATATTATGTTTTTGGGAAATCCAACCATAGGATCTTGCCCAAGACTAGAAGAGGTACTTGTGGGAAAAAAATCAGCTCATTCCAAATGGAGAGGAGGGAGATATTTACATCTAAAGTGAAAAAAAAGTTTTTTTCCATGCTAAGCAAAAATTTCAGAAGCCTTTGACCACTCTTATAACAAAAAAATTGCTCTACCCAAAGTTGCGCTTTATTTTTTTCATGTAGGAGATCAAGTTAGGTATGTGTGAGAGAATTTTCAAATCAATTGGAACTTTACAAAACATGCAAAAAAATAGTAAGCAAAAAGAACTAGAGAATGAGTCAAAACACTAAATTGTTAATAATTTAATAATGGAAATGAAAAATGCTAATCCCAATGGTAATAATGTAGTGATAAACAACCTACTTCCTTTGGTCTAATTTTTTCCAAAATATTGAGAATTGAGTAAAATAAAGGACTTCAAAGTTTATTTTAGAGTAGAGATTCTATAATTGCCCGCAAACAAAAACTCCTTATATCTTTCATGTCATTGATTGAAATGGAATGATTCAAAGCTTCTCATGAATAAAAAAATCTAAAGAATCAAGTTCAAATTTTTATTTTAAGTAAAAGTAAATTTTAAAGAAGTTTTTGGGCTGCCAAGACGGGCAGTCCTCCCCAAATTTTCATAAATTCATGCATTACTTCTTCATCAAATGTCAAAATGAAGAAAAAATTAGATGCCCACGTAGATTTTTGAATTTTCTACTTTCAATAAAAGTTTCAAAAAATCACACAAAGTAATTTAGCCATAGGTACATGCCCAAAGTCCAACCTGTCCTCCAAAGGGACAATGGTCCTTTAGGGGTTAACTAAGCTTACAATGGATATTTCAGCTGCAAGCCTTCTTCCACCCACTGCCCACCAACCCCACCATCTATAAGCTTAACTTAGTTTCATTGTGCCTTGGTGTACTGCACATGGGCAAGGTAGGAACACCCATAAGCATTAGTTTAAGGGTTTTGAACATGATGACTACTAATAAACATCTAGCAAATTATAGAATTCTATTAGCAACAAAAAAATAATGAGTCTGCACTTTCAAATGTATTATTTGGATACTGTGAGAATAAGTTGTGAATTTTTAAAGAGCAAACTACCATTGTATTCATAACCAACAGTAAGGTTCCATGTTCACATGTTGTACATCTTTGTAATTACATCTATTTACTTTTATAGGTTTTCCAAGATTTTAGAGGTGATGGTTATGGGGACACTAACGCTTATGGGTGTTCCTACCTTATTTATGTGGGGCCAGGATGAAAAATATTAGCTTTTTTTACAAGTATGAGTGAAGGTAATAATTCATCCCTATTTTGGAGTTGATCGGTGACTTGGTTATATCCTTGTCCAAGGTTTTTATTGTGGTTCTAGTGTCCTACACCAACTAGTGCATTTAGGTTGCTCCATAACATTTTGCACTAATTGAATATTTACCAACATTATAGTAACTTTTGTGAATAATTATAGTGATAAACAATGGAAGAAGCAAGCAGAGGTTGGGCGCAACAATAAGTGCCAAAGCTAGAGGAGTAGGGAAGCAAAAACTTTACACAAAACCAAAAGTTATTGTAGCATAAAGAGAGTTGCATGCCCCTTCAATAGGTAGCCAAGGTTGAATCATAAGATAACTTTGTCAAGGTAAAGCAACAAAATTGTTAAGACAACCTAAATGCACTATTTGGTGTAGGTGAAATCCAAAATTTTCAAATTTAATCTTTTGATAACAAATATCTGAACTCTTACACTTTTAGGAGGACAAAAAATTAGAGCTTTTTCACCTTAGCTCCACAAGCACAATCGTGTAATAAATTGAGCCTTCTAGTATCATGCTAGAGAAAAGGAGAAATTTTCCCATCCGAAGAGCTTATTTATGCTACAAGTCAAGACCATGAAAACTTGGGGCCATTTCAACCCTATTTTTAGCCCAAATAATCTCAAGAATACTTCCAAGCACCCATTATAATATGAATATAATGGAGTTTAATTTCCTTGTGTGTGAAGGCCTAATTACATTACTAGTGCAAAACTTGAAAAGTTCAAGAGATTAGTGTTAAAATGAAGATCCAGTAGAGATATTGATAATTTAATTTCATCCTACCATGTTGACTATCTCAAAAAAAAAAAAAAAATCAAATAACAACATTATAATAAAGTCAAGTAATGGCCTTGGGGTCAAGAATTGATTTTTCATTTTTAGAAAAACCAAAATTTGAAGTGGGGGAGTATAAATCTTGTCTTTTGAATACTAAAATATCTATTGAAAATTTGGCCTCAACTCTTAGTGTAAAGGTTGTGAAGTTGTTCTCAAAGAATCATCCATTGAAAAGCTTGCATTGAGAGTGTCAAAGGCAGCAAACTAACCTTGACTTGTAGTGTGAAGCTGCTTGAAGGGTGTATTAAGGCCAAAAGATGGCACTTGTACATGTCCATAGTATACTGTAAAATTTGCTTCATATTTTGACCCCTAAATACCCAAGGCATCAAATTTTGGTATAAGATTCACCAAATTTTGGTGCCTTGGGCATTTAAGGGTTCAGGTTGTGTAGCACTCTTGTTTTTGCCCAATTCTAAAGATGCCAAATGTATAGGTACATGGAAAGCATATATACATGTAGAAAAGTCATCTTGTTTGAACTGTCCACAAGAAACATTATTTCATCACAGGGTTTTAAACCTACACAGTATTGTGCTTGTATTGATATAGGCTCTTTCTAATAAAATTGCTTGTATTACATCCAATAAGTGCTTATTTGGCAATAATGCACCTCTCGAGATGGGTGTTTGTCATGTAAACATATTTTTAGAGCTCATGTTTCCTATTCTACATGAGCATTTAATAGAGCCCAACAATGCAGCAAGCCACGTTAGCATAGCATTCAGGTTTATTTTCATTTTTATTAGTTTAGTTTTTAGTTTTTTAGATTGCATTTGTGCATAATTGCACTCAAATTTTAAATTTAGTGATGTCTATGTATTCACCTATTTAAAATGATGTAAACAAGGGGTTTCAATTTTGAAATTGGGTGGATGCTTGAATTCACTAAAATCGATGTACTAAAAAAACATGAAGACATATAAGCAACTCTACAAAACATGGCATGTATAGATCTAAACCCCTTATTGTAATAGGCTTCAAATGAAAAATTATCCTAGTATTGTTTTGTCATTCATTGCCACATATTCCCACCTCGTTCTTGACCTTCTTTCCTAGCTTTTAATATACATCTACTACGAGAGAACTACCCATTGCATCACTAAAAACATGTAAATTAATTAGTGGGCTTTGAAGTGCCTCCAAAGTGTATATGGTGAAGAGTTTGCTACAAGAAAGCTTAAATATGTATATGTACAAGAAAGCTTAAATATGTATATGTACAAGAAAGCTTAAGTATGTATATGTACAAGAAAGCTTAAATATGTATATGTATGTAGAATTGGGGACAAAAAGGGGCTACACTATTATGTGAGCATGAAACAGTGAGCCATGATTGGTGAGCCAAGATTTGTGTGAATGGGAATCAATTTTGACCATAAAATCAATGAAAAAAGTAAAATATTAGTAAGTTTTACATTGTCTAACCCTTTAGGGTTTTTGACTATGTTTTCACTAAAACTGCTACAAAATTGCCATTTTTACTACAAGTACTAAATATTAGAAAAAAAACATTCTTGGACATATAGAACCGTAAAATCTTGGAGTAAACTAGTTTCAAAAGATGTGAATCTTTTTTCAAAAACTTCCACCATGTAGATTGTAAGATATTTGAGTTTGAATTGACAAAAAGTCATTTTTTGTCATTGCAAAAATTTGGGTAGCTGCACTTCACAAGGTTACATTTGTATGAATTTTTTCCAAAATGGTTCCAACTCTTGGGATTCACTTTTCAATGCAAGTGGACACATGCTTGGAAATTTTCAAATCATTTGGAATTGTACAACTCATGGGAAAAAAACAATAAATAAAAAGTAGTAGAAAATAATTCAAAATACTAAATTGTTAATAATTTAATTATGAAAATGAAAAACGCCTATCCCAATGGTTATAATGTTGCAATAAAAAAATTATATCCTTGGGGTTTATTTTATTTCCAAAATATGGAAACTTGAGTAAAATAAAGGACTTCAAAGTTTATTTTAGCACAGAAAATCCACAGCTACCCGCAAACAAAACTCCTAACTTTCATCTAATTGATCAAAATGGAATGATTCAAAGCATCCAACATATATGTAATCTAGAAAACCAATTTCAAAATTTTGTTTCTTAAAAAAGTGATTTTTGAGAAGCTCCCTAGGTTGCCCAAAGTTTAAAGAAAACTACATATCATGCAATAACTTTTGAACCAGGTAGTCAAAAGTTATGAAAATTGTTGAACCTTAACCCCGGAGCGCCCAGCCCAAATTTGTGTCATGGTGGACCTCATTGCAAACAATTTGACACCGCAAGTTCAAAAACAACATTTGGAAGAGTTAGCCTTTGGTATTGCAAGAGGTTTTGGGTAAGCAGATGTAGAAAAAATTTGGTAAGTTTTCATTGCACAAATAAAAAGATTATAATAGTCAAAGACAACAAACTGCTAAATATTGAGAGGCCATATTTTGGCCCCTAGGGCGCTTAGGGGTTAATACTACTCCTTGAACACATTATGTATGATAATTTCAAAAATAAAATTTAAAACTCCATTTGTAGTGAGTTGCCCAAAATCGCTGTCGCCAAAAAAAAGACAATTTGGTCATTTAAGAGTTGAAATGCATAATCATAGGACCCTATATACATGGTTACAGGTGAACTTTAGTATTCTAACAAAAATGAATAAAAAAATAAAAAAGACTCACAGTTCACGACCGAATCCCTACTCATGGTATAACATCCCCAATTCCAAATACGGAATTTTTTTGAACTGCACAAACAACAAACAACTTTTAAACAGTTATGTTATCACGATTTTGTTCGTTTATTGTTATTGCTCAATTTCGATTGTTTGATCTCCAATCTCAAAAAAATCATTATGTTGATAAAAATGTCAATATATAAGTTTTGGGTTGTCTTCACCACATTTGTGACAAATACTTGCCATTTTCAAATTCTCAATTACAAATACAAGAAGCCACAAAACACTGTGATATTAAAGTTGTGATTATTTTTCATTTTATGAGAGATCCAAAAGTCAGTTAACCCCTAAATTCTTGAGTGTCCCCTTGGGGGACAAATGGGATTTTGGGCAAGTACTTACAACCTTAATTTTTGTCTTGATTTTTTGAAACTTTTTTTGAAGATAGGAAAACACATTAGTTTTTGGGAAATATATTTTTTATTCCAATCAATGCCCAAAAGCAAAAGTTATGCCTAGATAAGCAAAAAATTATGCAAATTGGGCAGCAAAAAAAATTTACAAAAACTTGATTTTTTTGATTATTTGATTTTTTCAATGGTTATATTTTTCTCTACATTTGAAGCTTTGATCCATTCCATTTGGACTAGTTATGAGAAAGTTATGGACAATCTTGTTTTTTGGGCACCTCAAGCATCTTCTTGAAAAAATCACTTATAAACTTCATTTTTGAATGCAAGTTTAACAATTTTTCAAATTTTTTTGTTGGAGAGGGTGAGGATTGCTTGCTAGAACAATCTTACCATTGGGATTATTGAGTTTCAATTCCATTGCAAGGTTATTAACAATTTAAGTTTTTGTTCAATCTCATACCTTCTTCTACCTAATGTTTTTTTAAGAATGAAAATTAAGTATTTTTTGTTTTGATTTTTTCCCAAAGATTCTCAACTCAATTTCCCAACATACAAAAATAAACCTCAAAACTATGTAGTGCAAAATTTTAAGTTAAAAAAGTTCAAAGTCAAATAGTTTAGTCATGCAAGGTGCAAAAAAGTCTGTTTTTTACACTTTGAATGCAACTATCTAGCAATATGTGCGGTCAAAGTTTTTGGATTTTTGTTTCCACATTCTTATACTAGTTTAGTACAAGATCCTACAGTTAGATATGCAAAAAGACCAATTTCCAAACTTTTTTACTCTTTGCATTAGAAATGGCAATTTTGAGTGTGTTTTGACAAAATAAAGGCCCCCAAGCATTTAGGGGTTAAAATTCATAAATATGGGCTAAGATTCAACTCACAAGAATTTGTTCCGATCACAAATTCAAGTACCATATGCTACAATTTCAAAATACCAACAAAAATGTTACGCATGCTAGGATGGAAGCATGCTCTCAGATTAAGCAATGGCAAAGGCAAATTTGTTGAGACAAAATAGCGTCTAGAGCAAATTCTGATGAGGTTTATAGAGGGTTATTGAAAATTGGAGGGGATTACCAGAAATAAATTACTTGTTACATGACGTTTTACGTGTAGTATTTAGTAGAATTTTATGTTGGTTTAAATGTAATTTCAGCTAAATTTAAACAAATTCAACCAAATATAATATAAAGTATCACATAATAAGGGCATTTTTTGCTATTAGAAATTTTCAGATTGTTTTAGGCAAACTTGAGTGTTAAAATTTAGGAAGGTTTTGTTGGAGGTTTAACCCCTAAAGGATCATTGTCCCTACGGGGGATAAATGGGATTTTGGGCAGGTACCTACGGTCTCAATTTTTTTCCTAATTTTTTGAAACTTTTTTTGAAGATATAAAAAAACATTAGTTTTTGGGGAATATATTTTTTATTCCAATTGATACCATAGAGCAAAAGTTATGCCCAAATAAGCCCAAATTTGGGGACTAGGGGCAGCAAAAAAAATTCTTATAAAAACTTGAATAAAAAATTAATCTTTTTCCTTATAGATTATATCTTTGTTTACATCTGAAGCTTTGATTCATTCCATTTGGACTAGTTATGAGAAAGTTATGGACAATCTTGTTTTTTGGGCAACTCAAGCATCTTCTTGAAAAAATCACTTATAAACTTCATTTTCGAATGCAAGTTTAATGTTTTTTCAAAAAAAAATGTTGGAGAGGGTGCAGTTTGCTTTCTAGAGCAATCTCACCTTTGGGATTATTGCGTTTCAATTCCATTGTAGGGTTATTAGCAATTTAAGTTTTTCTTCAATCTCATATCTTCTTCTACCTAATGTTTTCTTAAGAATGAAAATTAAGTATTTTTTTTTTTATAAAAAATTCCCAAGATTCCCAACTCAACTTGCCACCATGCAAAAATAGAATTCCAAACTCTGTGGTGCAAAAATTTTAAGTTAAAAATGTTCAAAGTTAAAAAATCTAGTCAAGCAAGGTGCAAAAAAAAAAACATTTTAAATGCATATATCTTCCAATTTGTGCGGTCAAAGTTCTTGAGTTTTGTATGACACATTCTTATAGTAGGCTAGCACAAGATCCTACGGTCAGATATGCAAAATTCCTGATTTTCAAACTTTTTTACTCTTTACCATAGAGGTGGCAGTTTTTAGTGTCTTTTGACAAAATAAAGGCCATGGTCCTTTAGGGGTTAAAGGCAATTAATGAAAGGTGAAAAGAGAATATAGATTCCCTTATGGATATTGGATTTTAGAAAGAACGTTCTAATAGTACAACTTCACATAATAGATAGTCCAGATTTGTCACACAAAAATCTTTGTAATGCTTAGCCTTAGAGCATTCATTTAAAAAAAAAACTATCATTGGATTTTCTATCATATTCAACAAACTAAAAATAGGGAAACTTTGTAAATCTCACTTGAGGTTTTATAGGAAAAACACTCAAAATAACAATGTTCAAACTTGTTCTGGAATCCGCTAGTTTCTTAAATTTTTTGTTTTTTTAAAGTTTCCTACACACTTCTTTTATCCATGACATCACAACTTTTATTGCTATCTTTATTGGTCAGATTTCAATTCAAGTACAAATTTCAAAGGTAATTTTAAAGCTAAACTATACCATGGCTAGTGAGTCGTGATAGTAGATTGTTTGCTAAAAGCTTGTTTAAGTGAAATTTGGAAAATTCACAAAGAAAAATTGTTTGAAAAAGCTTGTTTAGGTGAAACTTGCAAGTTTTACAAATAAAACTTGGTCTAAGCATCAAAAGTTGAAAGGCATGTAGATATTTATTACATTAAAACAAAAAATTGTATTTTGATATTTGTGGTTCATTGGTTTTACTAGGTGGAAATAGAAAGTGAAAAGAAGGGCTACGTTTACTTATGATTGGCAATTAAAATCTTGATGATGGAGTTAAATAAAATTAATATAAAACATGGTAATGTGGATTATCATAAATATTTGGATAATGAAGACAAATTTATGAACAAATGGAAGTGATGTAAGAAAAGCAATGTACAGTACATTAATACCAAAGAAGCGGATTAAAAATTTTAGGTGTTGAAGGCTAAAGCCAACAAGGGATAACAAAAGCTTATTACAAAAAGGACATGCTATGATAAACTTTGAGGGTAAACTTCAAGATATTGGTTTGAGAAAAATTGAGATGGTTTACGGAGAACCACAAATTAATGAGTACCAAGTGTGACCGTTTGTATATAGGAGGTTTGGTCTACATTGACTTGTACACTTGGTGAGAAACTAGAGGAAAAAGAGATTTTAAATACCCAATCTAGCACAAGGACAACTTAGGGTTTTTCTACTAGTATTTCTGTTAGAAAGTGAGTTAAAGTCCCTTGTCAAAAAAACAAACAACATGTTTCTACAATCCCAAACTAGTTGCTAAGATTTAAACATTAAAACAAAAATAAATTATAACATATTGAATATTTATTATTGTTGAAGCAACGTTGTTATAATTTAGCAAATATTCTATTCTTCTCAAAAACTGAAATTTCAAGTTTTCTTTTTCACTTTGTTGTTTTTCATAATAAATCAATAATTTTAGTATGATCTCTAATGTGTTCTTAGGAACATTTGTTATTGTGTTTCAACAAGACTACTTTGTGATATCTTATGATTGTATTGACCAATTTGTAATATGATGGCAAGATTGTAACTAATACTTTTTATTTTAAATGATTGTAGTGTTTAGGGAGTTTTGAATTTGTTTGGAGCACAACTAAAACTATAACCAAAACTTGAACTATATCAACTATATTACAAACAAGTACAATAGTACATAGAATAAAAATAACATAAGGAAGATATATGCCATATTCAACTACTTAAGGACTATTTGAAGTTCATAAAAAATGTTATAGAAAGTGCTTTTATTTGTAAAAGTTGAAAAGATACTTGCAAAACATCATTACACACGTGCAAAACATCATATGATATTTGCAAAATATCTGAAAAATACTTGCAAAATATTTTAAAACATAAAAAGATAATGGCAAAAACATCAAAAGACATATCCAAATCAAAAAGCACATACAAAACTTGGAGAGCTACAGATAAAACATGAAGAGACCTCTAGATGTTCAAGAACATAGAAAGTCCATAAGTAATTAAGTACATCATATATACATATACAAATAACTAAGAATTTGTAATTTTATATCCAATGTAGTTTGGACTTTGGAGGGACCAAGGAGAGTCTATTATTTAGAATCAGAATGGTTTTGAGGAATAGTGGGCATATCGTTTGCTTGAGGGATGTTGTGGTCTTCGGTGTTCACTTGGTTCTTCGGCAACCCTAATTCTTCCTTGCCCAGTTTGGAGCTCTGCTTGGAGATGGCTTCTCGGAAATTCAGCCCTCCAGCAAAGTTGGTGTTGCGGCCGCTGTTAGAAGGACCAGCTTGACGATCTGCAATGACCATGGTGCGCATTTCCACGTTTCGAAACCCTTGTTGCAATTCCTTTCGCACAGCTGCCGACAGATCATCTCCGAATAAATGGCTCATGTGATACAAAAAACTGCTGTGAGATACCACAACAATCCTTGACTCGTGTCGATCCAACAGCCATTGTAGAAACACTCGCGCTCGAGTGTACACTTCTTCCGCACTTTCTCTTGTTTTAGGGTTCCACCAAGTGTCGTTGTCCGTTTGAATGAGCGAGAAATCAACTGCGGGAAACTTTGTTTTGAGAAAACTAACAGATCCTCGCTTATCGCATGGATGGTTTCCATTTTGCTCACGGCACCACTCGTTCGCAATGAAAGGCGGCGCTCCTGCTGAGGAGATTGCTGCATGATGTGCAATTTTTTTCTCCTTGGTTCCGCATTCGACACCTTCTAGCATGAGAGCGGAGTTTGGTGCTTCACCGCTTAAAAGAAGACCACCACCCCATGCTCCCACTGCCGTTTGGAGAGTTCTTCGAAGTGGAGAAACAACAACAAGCTCGACTTGTGGATACAGACATAGGTTTATCACGTGCTCTCGAAGCGCTTCTGCTTGTTGCCATCCCATTTCTGTGAGGCACGAGTCTTCGTAATCCCAATTTGTGTAGTTTGCTTTGTTCAGTGTGTTTGCCACGTTGTGATATCCTTGCCCATGGCGCACAAAATGCACAATTTTCGTTCGATGCAATGGCAACATTGTTAAAGCAAATGCCTTCTTTTTCTCTAACGTTTCTTTGGATTCTTTCAAGTTTGCCACTGCAAGATGCGACATTGATGTCCATGTAGTAATTGTTGTTGTTTTAGGTTTAAATGAAACTCGAAGCCCACGACTTTTGCTCGTAGGTTCAGTTTGAAATCTATTTGATCTTTTGAAATCAAGGTTTGCTCCATACAATTGTCTAGTGTAATGCTGAAGACTCATCATCCCGGATTGACATGCCATGTAGACAAGATTCTTGTATAATCACAAATAAGTTTCAAATAGCTATTTCTGAATTCATTTTGATTTTTGCAATAGTGAATGCTCTTGTACAATCATTTTCAACAAGCAAGTTGCTGTAAGTTCACCTTCGTTTTGAAAGAATGTAACATCAAAACTTGCTCAAATGAATTAAAAAAACAAAAGATGGCCTTAAAAAGTTTAAAAATATACAATCTGATTGATTGAAAACACTTCCTACTACACCAAATCATATCTCTTCACCTTCATTGATTTTCTTTTCAATTGCATGTTAGTTTTTTATTGGTCAATCTAAGACACAGTTAAGACTTTACATAAAGGAGATTCTTATATTTAAACTACCCATGGACTACCAAAAGTCCATAAGTAATAATGGAGAAACTGCTTTGATTTGCAAAACTTTGAAAGATACTTGCAAAGCATTGGGAGATATATTCAAACCAAAATGTGTATGAAAAAAGTATTAGGAGATACATGCAAAACATGGGGAGATCTCTAGATGTTCAAGAGTATAGAAAGTCTAGAGTTTCCATGAATAATTCATATGTAGTTTAATACATCATACGTCCAAGTTAGATGTATAGATTGGAGATTTTTACTAATTTTTTGGAAATATGCAATTAGAGAGTATATTTCATTATAGCATTGTAGAATATCCATTTTCATGTAAATGTCCTAGTTGATTGATGCATAGCCCTATTATTATGCAAGAGCCAAATAGTAGCTCATAAACTTTTTTCTTCACTCCTTGCGCAAAATGTTGATAACTAAAGGAAAATAATTTCCCTTCATGATCCTCATCTTGTGCAAGTTGTTGACAATAGTAGTCTTTCACAAGGGTCCTTAATTATGATATTGCTATCATTACTCCACGCATGTAAAAAAGCCATGATTTCTTCTTTTGCTTATATTTGTATTACAAAAAGGACTTGAAAAATAAAGCATGTATGTTTCTTCACGTTAGCAAAAAACCAATATTTCAAAGGGTCCAATTTTCACTTAGCTTTGTCTTTTTCACATTCAGGTAGAAGCCCATGTACACAAAACAACCACAGATCCAATTTTAAAAGGTCCTTCCTTCCCAAGAACTTTGCTTTGAATATGCAATTACAGGTTGGAGTTCTGGGCATCTAATAATGACTATGGCTTTGACAAATGCTTACAAATGCTACCAATACATACGAGGGTGTAATTTAGCTTAGGAGCCACTCAATAAGTAATGTATGTTATTTTGAAGGATTTTCCAATGGAATTTTTATCATAACATTTAGGAATTAAAAATTGCGCTATCTAATTTATGCCAAATTTTGTTAAATATGGATCATTCATGTAATTATGGACCATGCATATGATCAATAACTCAATTATTAGTTATGCAACACATGAAGAGATCTCCCAATGTTCAAGCAAAAATATTAGGAAATTCTCCAT